>JAQFYR010001412.1:0-10162 GCA_034694985.1 Campodea silvestrii
TTATAAATTAATATAGTTATGTATAATTATAATACTGAATCATTCCCTCATTTACAATCTGCAACTAGAAGTGAAACGATAAACTCGAAAAGAAGATGCTGCTCGCAGTAATGTGTTCAAAAGATAATTTCGTTCGTTGCAGCCAATTGTAATTGGGCATGCTGTTCTATTTTATTTGCTGTAAAATAAATGAGTTAACTATCGTTTTTTTCTTCTAAATTACAGAAGAAAATAAACTTGGCGTTGCTATTGTGATATTCTCCACAGGTGAAAGAATCACAATATGCCATAAACTCTGAATAATCGAAAATGACATCGTGAATTCGTGATTTGAAAACTTTTATGTGAATCTGAACAGCTGACGCACTTCAATTTATAGTCTGTATTAATGTTATCACATCGGGAAATAATTATATTACCGCCATGTCCGTTGAAGAACCATGCATTTTTATGTTTCTTAGAAAAGGGAAGGTTGGACACATTGCTTTCGATATTCCAGTGATTAGATTTTTTAAATAATCAAATAGTGCCTTCGAAGTATAATTCTGTTTATTAACGTATTGTAAAATAATTTTCCATAATTTATTGTATAATAGTAGTAGATCATATTAAGATAGAATTGTTTGTTACGGAAATTTTCATACGAGTGCTGGTTACCTGGCCCTATACAGATGGATATTCCTAGTTCCCAAATACGACCACCGGACCACATACATTGAAAAATATGCTCATGAGGAACATCTAACAGATAAATAGATCATTGACGTAAAAGTTTTTCATAGGTCCTAATTTCTAAATTAAAATTTCTGCCCGCTGTTATGAGTTGTTGAACGGTATTTCCTTTTAATACTGACCGGGTACGTTTTTATTCGCTAGTTTTTCCATGTTTATATTACTTCAATTTCAATGAGATACAGAATAATCTGTATTTTACAATATATTCACGAATTTCTTTGTAGGCAACAAATTCTTGTCACCATCATAATATATTATATCACCATGCAAATAGACCCAAGTTTGGAAATTATTTGCGTACCCTTAACTTTCTGTAATTTCAAAAATAAAAATACGAACTGAAAGTACATCTTCTATGCTTTCTAAGAATATTGGGCCATTTTGTGATAACTTCAATTTGAAAGTAGGCCTACTTAAAAATAATTTTCGAATTTTCATGTCAATGGGAATTTCCCATGTGCATGAAATTTGCAATGTGGTAAATGATTTTTTTCCTTACTATTTGATTGAAGTTATCACAAAATGATCCAAAATAACAGAAACAAATACGTATTTTCAGCTTGTATTATATTTTCGAAATTACGAAAAGTTAAGGGTAAGCAAATAATTCCTAAAGTCTGGTCTGTACGTGGTGTCTTATGGGAGAAAAAAATTGTTGTCTACAAAGAAATTCGGGAATTGCGAATCAAGAACTTTCTTCCAACACCCAAGATGTGGCTCGTATTCTCTCAAGACCTTCTGTACACCTCGTAGCTCGTACCACTTGATACCATAATCCATCCAGCACCCTCCATCCAGCACCCTCTACAGTACGACGCCGCACAAGCACAGCATCAGCAGGCAACTTGATTAATCCCACTCCTGATGAGAATTGATTTGATATATTTGTATTATTATATGTAATTGGGTATATTTCGTTAGTGAAGTGTTCCCGGTGTCACATAATTTGAGAGCTATAATGTTGCGGTTGATGTTGTAATTAGCAGGGATGATAATTGCGTTATTTCATTAACAAATATATAATGGTGATGGGGATTTCATACATGCATGGTTGCTGGGCCTCCTATTGGTTGGGTGGACGGATGACGTCACGTAGGGATGTGGGAATGGGTATTGTAGTGGGTACTGGAATGGGAGTTATGATATTTATGCTTACATGTAGCCATATTATGTTTCTTACGTAGAGTAACTGTGATGCTGCCATTACCAATTCGTGCTTTTGTGATGATTCCAGCATATGTATAAGCTTATACTGCTATCTTTTTAAAATTAAATTAATCATGTACATTCATAATATAGTTGTAGACTTGTAGTGTTGAAAATATGTGGGCACAGTTTTCCACTGAATTCTTGGAATGTTATCATAATAATTATAGTGGAATGTCTTCCCAATGTGTCATTCGGTTTGAATCAATGAGTTGGGAAAAGTACAAACGGTTCACTTTTAACGAAATTATAATATACGCTAGGTCATGACATGGGGTAGGTATAAAAGTGAATGGAAAACACGAGAATCTTGCGGAATCCCCTGTTTGAACTGTACCTGTTTCCGATAAATAGTTACACGTACAGTAGGCCTACCTCAATGAAAATAAAAAATACATTAATTTGCCTGGTATACTACAAAACAGTGGTACCATTCAGTGAATGCTTACTGATCATGAAATTGTCTGATCTCTGTAATTTCACTTATAATTATCATTTTTGTTAATTCTCGCGCTATGATTTTAATTATTGTCTAAACTCTTCTAAAGAGTTTGGACATTGAAATAATTATATTTTCTTCGGAAAATATAGCAGTGAACTTTTTTCTTTTTTAAAATGCATCAAATTAACAATATTTTTAAAACCAAAACTATACTTCATAGTAGTACTCAAAATGATAATTGAATTGTCGAGAAAATTTAGGACATCTCACTTAATCACCAACAAATAGCTCTGAGGACTTTTATGTGCACAAACACTATACCGGTATACGCAGTAGCTATTACTTTTACTCATTATTAATATATATAACAGCACCAATCTTTTAGTGTGATTTTTCTCAGCAATACGTATGAATTACCCGAGGCGTACCATTACATTATTAAAAATAAAGACTTTCGGTAATAATCCATGTCTTACTTCAAGGAGGAAGATGTTGCAATTTGCTGATTGGTTGTAACTTAACAGCGTGGGGGTATTGAAAATTTAGGCTTAGAGAACTGTAAAATTGCCAGCAGGTGTTATACGAATATATATATCAGGAAAGTAGAAAAGGAACTGTGAAATATATAGAGCTGTGAAGAAATAGGCTAATATGGGAAGAATTGTTGAAAAAAGATATAAAACGGTTGATAGATTATGTCATTCTCAAGCCCTCGAAACATGCGTATGCACATCAAAGGAAAAAAAACGTTAAAAGTAAAAAGTTTATTACATTAAAATCAAGTTGAAGTAGGCCTATTTGATTTCAGAGTTTTATACCCCGAAATCAAATACGCATCTTTTTCTTGGATCTTCACTTTGTATAAACGAAAATGTTTCATCAGTATTAATTTTAACTAGGTTTTTCAATATATCATACAAAATAATGAAATTTAAAACGAGATAACATGGCTATCCCGAAGGAGCATTTCCCATGATGAAACGCTAAGAAAAGTGCAAGTTTCATTTAGTCTATAGTGCTGGTAAAGATCCAAGAAAAACGTGCAAGTAGGAAGTGATTACTGGCAAGAAACCCGCGATTGGTGATTGTTGGTTCCAATTCTGCCATTCTACCAATCTTTTTAGACTGAAAAAATATGCTGGTTTTTGACCTTCGTCCTAATTAGATACTATAGCTAATTTTCAACTTGAAGTAAAATATTGAAATAACACTCTTTGTTTTAAAATAAGCAAGAACAGAAATTTCAACAATTTGGTAGTTTCCAGAAGCTTCACATCATTCAATCAGTCACTAGAATGATATTCAAATAACATGTTGGAATTGTGATACGGTAATTCCGATATTATATCAATTCTTTCATGACAGCAGCTGAAGTCTCATCGCTGACAATATTTTTAAAAACACAATGTGTAGGATGTTATTGTTTCTAAGAAATTATAACTGTTTCATACCAGTTAGTGCCTAACCTAATTATACGCCTATAATGCAATTATACTTCAGAATGTTCAGATTTCTGGGATTTCGGGACAATTTTTCTGCATTCCCGGTATTACACTTGCAAAAAAAATCGAGCAGTGCTTTCTTATGGAGATTTTAGCAACTTTGGAAATTTATTACAGAAAAGCTGTTGAACATAATTATGTAGCTGAAATTTTCAGTGGTATATTTTATCTATTTCAACGTTTTGTCAAAAAAAATCGACTCCATAGCATGCACAGGGATGAAGTGAAAGTTTTTGTAACATTACGTGCGCACCTTCACCGAGTTGTATTCTTATTAGAATTATTTGAATTTTCAACTTATCGAGCTGAAATTTTCGGTGGTGCGTTTTGTTCATTCAAGCTTTGTCAGAAAAATTACAAATCCTTAGCATTTATAATGAAGAAGTGAAAGTTGTAATGGCCGTAATCACGCTATCTATAATAAAATTAATGCAGCATCCACCCGGAATAAGTTTCATTTCACCTAACATTTCCTTGGCATCAATTAATTAATATTCCTTGCCCATCACACTCCCGTATTAAAATTTTAATCAAAGGAAAAATAAATCCCGTCTTCATCTCGGGGGGATGCTGCATATATACCATAGGAGTATACCTGTATGGAAAAACACTTAGGATAATTAATTCTGTATCATCCATCCCTGTATTAGCTTGATGGTTACCTGAAGAAACTTTTTCCCTTTTCTTCCAAGAAACAATACTTTTCTCTTTGAACTATAGGAAAATGTAATCAGAGTAGGGTATTTATATCAAAGGAAGCCGCACAAACCAAATATTTTCGAAGTGGTTGATTAGCGCGGTAAGATGTGGTATGACGGAATATGCAGAAAGTATGTAAGATTCGTACAGGGAGTTGGTAGTAAGGTATATTTATATAAGAATGGGATCTTATGATTCGGTACTGGGAAGGAATGATGCAGAGCTAATTAGCGTTGATGAAGAATTGAAAGTGGAGCAGTTCCAACTTGTAGCATAGCGATGATTTCGCAGATATTTGTGATTATCATTAAGTTTTAACCAATTTGATTTTTATAACCTATTTAGTGTAAGTAGGCTATTCGCTGAATTAGCAAAGGTCAGATTTGTTTAAAAAGAATGTTCACGGATCCCTAACTTCAAGTGCTTATATTGTATTAATGCAAAGTATGGTAATATCACTAATATGAACAAGGTTACATTTTGAACACTGTCGGAGCTCGCTTTCATAATTGCTTTACTTGTCTTGCTTGATACCTCGCTAAACCTTATTTAGCCTGTTACTGTTACTTGTAATCCTCCCTGTGCGTCACAAAAATAATAGAGATCCCGTGAACCAGAATGCTTCCGAATTGACCACGTCGCGCTATCGTACGACGTGCGTTCATAAATTCGAGAATTTAGGAATACAGTTCAACACGTAGCTATCAAAGGTTACCATTCACATGTTGAGAATTCCACCCCGGATAAGCTGAACAGTATGAAAATTAGAGAGTTTATTATACGAGGAAGTACTGTAAATTATATGTGGCGAATATCCACCGATTGATAAAAAACGGCTTGACACAGATTGCAGATACTCGGAACAATACCTATACTGTCATCATAAAAACCATAGATACAGAATAATAAAAATAGATACACAACTCACCTTCATGGCCGTCGAAATAAATGGAGCAAATTAGAACGCAAAACTCCTCACACCTGATTGGTCAATTCAATAGAGAAAATTTCATCATGAACACGGTCAGGCGGTGATTGGTGAAAACAGGTTGCGAATCGTAAAATGGGGTTCACGTCTAGAATAACATGGTGTGTATACTAGTATAGAATTCACGTGATTATGTGACGTACGTTTCTCTGTTATGGCCGACTTACAAATTTGCACTATTTTTCAGCTGGAAGTGGCTCTAGTCAAGTGGTAGTATTTACACTCATTGATAAAAACTTCGAACGCCAACTAATTAACTTTTTTTTTTATATATAATACAGATATTCAAAAGAAAATCAATGATACAATGTTTGCCAAGATCCTAAACAGTATTCTTTCCTTTGATGAAAAATTTCAAAACTCCTCTAACATAATTAAGCGTATATATACATGCTATATAACCTAATTGAATGAAATCTGGCTTCTATACTTCTTGCACAAAACTTAAAGTAACTTCTCCCCGCCGTCGAAGTAAAATAATATTCCTTTCTTTCATTGTTCTATTAATTTGAACTCAACTTCGACATACCATCTCATTTGCATCAGTAAACTTTGTCTTTATTGATAACGAAGTTAAATACATAAGTCTCCAAGTTTCCATCTCCCCCCGTCCCCCAGTCTACCCTACCCTGCTTATATTTCCAAGATGTATACGTAATAACATTATTCATGTTCCTTAAGTCTGAGGATTACGATGTAATTATAGTCGGGAGACGAATAGATGAGATATAGATGGGAGTATTATTTACGGATGAAATACTGCGTGCCAGATCAGATTGTGATGCTGAGGAATAGATGCGTACGGGAATGTTCACAGAAATGAAAAATACCACTTTAGTACTGTTGTGTGCTCTACAAGTCATAATGTTGTGTCATACTAATGAAAGCCCGGTCTCTCCAAAATAATTTTTTCTGCCAACGTACAATTTTTTTAAAGTAGGCCTAGACTTTGAGAATTCAAAATTATGATTACGGTATCCACAACTCAAAACAAATTCCATACCAAATCAAGAAACGTAGTAAGTTTGGTGATTTTCTTCCATTATATGTACAAAGAAATATTTTATCTGCTGTAGCTCAATACAGTTTATTGACCCGCAAACTGTGGTTCGACTATGATCACAAACTAGACACTATTTTTCTTGATTTACATGTTCTGTAGTTACAGGGTTGAGACAACGTTCATTTGTGTTGTTTATTTTTTTTCATGTACCCTTTTCAACTTTTTTTTAAATTGTGTGACTCTGGGCAAAACTTGAGAGTACTAAGGGTAAAAGTAGCAGTTCGCTTGTCGGAGTCTTGGGAAGTTTTATTCAAAGGTTTTACTTGCTACGTATCGGGGCAGTTTGTTCTAAGACTTATTATTATAGGGCCTACGTATACACATTTCCACGCCCATCATTTCAGGAAAAATTACATGACAACTGTTGCTGGACATACGTCAGTTACATGATTTTGCCATTTCGGTGATATTATGATGAATGCCATTTGCTTATAAATACTGTATAATTAATTATATTACGATTTTGAAGTATCAACAATCTTTTTTTTTTTTGTCAAATTAATGTAGTAACAGTTGTTTTCAGGTTTGGAAAAATACATTTGTGAGTTCACAACAGCCGTGTTATTCCCTCATTATTTTGTAATTGACACTAAAAGCTTTGTGATGTAAATAATAACTTATATGTTTTAGAATATTTAGTTAACATTCAATAAATACTACAACTTGTAGTATTTATTGAATATTAACTAAATATTTATACAGTAATGAGACTAATGGCAGAAACAAAATTAAAGACGTACATGTACAGTGAGAATTCAACATGTTAGCCGAAGAAAGGATACTCAGAAGTGACTTTTAAAACAATATAGGCCTATATCAAGTGCGTGTAATATAAAATGATATTTCCTTTGTTACCCTCCATATCATACTTGCGTTAATAATTGAATTAATTTTTAATAGCCAGCATTCGCGCTACTTCAAGCAATCAAAAGAATTTTTATTAAAGAACTTTTATTCTTGTAATATCCAAGAAATAATTATAAAATTATTAATATTTGTGTTGGAGACGCAAGTAATTAAATGTTCTCTTTCACTTGGATTAATTTTTTAATTACCCCATGCTGCACCCGCAGACCAGAGAAAGGATTTTTTTTTCTTGTTATCCCTTATTATTAAGAATGTTCTAATTAATTCTTTTACATTCTGGTTTTTGAATAGCTTATAAAAAGGTGAAATTACAGAAAAAAGTTTGAAGGATTGTAATAAATATGTAATTAGAAACAGAAGTTATAAAAAGGTATTTAATAAAGAAATAGAAGCTGAAATGTTGCTGGTGCAGTTAATTTAACACACGAGCCTATTTAAAACATCTTGACTACATGATGCGTTTGATATAGTATAATCGTGAATTAAAATATAATATATTCAATCATTTTCCAAAATATTATATTTCTGCATGTCTAGTAATTTTGAAACGAGCAATCTCTATGCAGTTCTGAAATGCCAAGGGGATAATGTCGTCTTTTCAAATTTATACGGGCGGTAAATAATTATATTGGTCAGAATCACAACTGCGATCAAATTAAGTGGGATGTAACAAAACAGTGTAGTGCTGGGTAGTGCTTGTTTATATTGTGCGAGTGTACTTCCCAGCGGGTGAGTATTTCCACATTTATTCAAATTCTCTCCTAATTAGTTCTTTTTTTAGAAATAAAGTTTTAAATCTTACGTTACCTCTGTAGAAAGCAATAAAAGGTTTGGTACCTGTTTTCACAGTTGAAAGTTGGTCACAAATACACCGGGACCAGCTTTTGACGGTTTTTAAAATTCATCACTGGCAGGAAATTTCACTCGCTCGCAACTTTCATTGCAACTAGTTGTTTTGGGAATGCACGTTTACAGCAGTGAGTCTCAATCGCATTTTCTTTCTGTGAATTATTACGTTTACCGTTTCACAAGAACACGAGTTCGTGTATCCGAACGAATTTATGCCTAGCTCCGCCCAGCAAACAGGACTCCCGACCTATCACGTTCCTTAAAAACCTGTTTGTTCGCCGGAGATAGGCACGAATTCGTACGGTGATACGAAATTCGTACTCTTGTGAAACGACCTTTTATTCTTACACCGTGGACAAGTCTTCTAAAACACATTTGTAAACATCCATGTTTGAAAGATACAACAGGTTCCTTTAGAAATAATTATGTCTCTTTAATATAAGAGATAAAATACTAAATTCTTGGAGATTTTAAGTTCTCAACCTACGAGTCAGGCTGTTTGAATCTCATATTTTTATTATTATAATTTGTGCAACGCTTCAAATCATATTGCACTAACTGAACATACGCAACTTATTATACCTTTTTTTGTATTGTTTTATTGATCACAAAAATGCTGTGTGAGCCTATTTGAGATTCGTTCTGAGATTATGATAAAAAATGATTTTTCCTTTCTGCACATCTAGGAAAGTGGTCATATTCACCTATCATACTCTTATTACGTTTTCTTTTCAATTAAATTTTTTAATGGAGATTTATTTAGTTATAATTTGACTAATAAGATTAGATACTACTTTGAATATATTATTATATTGAAATAAACTCGTTTTTATTTTAATATATGTGCGAAAGACTATAATAGTCAAGTGCATTTAACAATATGTAATCTGTATTGGGTATCATAATTATAAAGAGATCCGATCGTAATAAAACCCAAACGATTGCCTCCAGTTCCTATATTCTACGTTCTCCCTGACCTGGGGAATTATACACGCTATAAAATGAGAACCATAAACTGTGAGCTTACTTTCATTAGTTTAATACCGTTTCCCCATAATATGACAAAACATCCTGTTTTAATATTATTTCTATATTTGTGATAATGCTGTAGACTAGTGGTAATTTGATCACTGTAGCATGTTAGCATGTATACATACATCATACATGAGTGAGCTCCTCCCTGCAGTCAAATGGCTGGAGGCAGTGCATTATGTAATATTTTATTGGGATTTCGACATTGATATACAAAACCTCTTATACCTATATGGTATATATTATACTGTGCAATCCGGATAACAATAGTTTGAGCCTTTAATGCCTATAGGGAAGTATTAACTTTGCTGTATTCATCTACTGTATGCTCCATGATACAAGTGATTGGGAAAAATTCATTCAGCGATGTAGAATTATTATTAGAATAATTTTGAAGGTAGATTTTATAGACTATGAAAAGTAGAATTATAAGATGGGAAAATAGTATTACCGGGTACGTTTGCACATTTTGTTATGGGACCCAGAGTCCAACAATTAGGTCTATTTTTAGCTCTTTACTTTCGATGTATCAAAGCTAACTTGGAAATATAGAACATTATTTATAGTTTCTTTCCTTCTGAACTTATCAAGCATGCCGACAAAGCATAATACTGTACCGATAAGTTAAGAGATTCACCGGGTTTGTCCTCTAGCGTAATAGCATTCCAAAATCATATTACTGGTGCGGTTGTGTATGTGAGAAAATATCAGGATCTTTAACAAGTTCAATAAACATGAATAGCAATCTAAACTTAATGCAGTTATGAGTTATTGATACT
>JAQFYR010001413.1:0-10158 GCA_034694985.1 Campodea silvestrii
TTCAATTAATTCTAACCCATATAATTACACATTATTTCACAATTATAATTTCTTTAATTTATATTCTCCTAACAAATTATTGCAAATACTATTGATGTATTTATACTGATTCTTTGTTTCGTACGATATTCAATATATTGATACAAATAAAATAAATTTGTATTATATATTGCAAATAATACTTTTCGTCTTTACTCTTCAAGTAACAGAATATCGATCAAGAAGGAAACATAAACTTTAGGTTTTTGCAATGTAATTATCACATATATATTATCACAATTTGTTGATAGTCTAATAGTATGTATTATCTCTCATGACAAATGTGGCAAAATATTAGCATTAGCCTTTTATTTGTTTCGAATTTGTATGTTCAAATCTCTTTTCTTCATTACACATGAGAAGTTAATAATGGTTCCGGTTGAATAAAGCTGCTAAATGTGCCGCAAATGATCCAAAATGTTTTTCCAAACTTGGTGTAAACGATATGCGGTGCAATCGACAATATTTTCATACGCCCTCGAAGAAGGTACAGTGCTGTGACGGATAATGAATTATGTACATCCTTATAAGAATTTATATGGTTTTAAATATCTACAAAATATTTATCGAAAGTACATATAACCAAGTCAAAATTTGTATTAAACACAATATCTTTAGTTGTATTTCTTATTATTTGTACGCTATTGGGGATCATAATTAATTAAATATAATGCAGTGTACGGTATTTGACCGAGGAGATTGTTGAAGTCAACTGAGAATACTTTATAATTGATTTTAAAATAATGAAGAATTAAAACTAATAATAGTAGGAACTGCTTAATTAAAGAAAACTTCTTTTTATTTATTTTCTTATTAAGAATAACGCATGCATAATTGTATAACGAGGGTAGAATATAGCGATTTTCACAAATGAAGGAGAAACACATGTTTTCAGAAATTTATCTCAAAGTGCAAGATGAAATTGATCAGAGATAATATCGGAAGTGATATCTTGAGGCAGCATCTTTTTCAGTGGACTTGGGTATCTGTATATATTTGTATTTTTGTAGTCTGTAGATATCAACTATTTAACCACATTAACTGAGTAAAATTCATATATCAAAGAAGGAAATTCAATGCGAAGAATAAAATATAGGTCATTTTGGTATTTAAAGACTCCGCACTTTTGGGCGACTTATTTTTGCGTTTTGGGCGATTTATTTTGTAACATTGAATGGCTTGGATGCAGAGTTGAACCTTTGGAGTTTTTCCGACGGTATAAAATGAAAACCGAATTTTGAATAAGCATAAGCAGAACATTCTAACAATTTTTCTTTCTTTCATAATGTCCAAGAAGCAATAAGGGTGTGATGTGTGGTAAAGCTATTTGTTCTTTTTATTTGTTTCTTCCTTTCCTCTTCGTTGGTCTCTATCGTCTACTATCTTGGCCATTTTTCTCATTCCCCTTCCTCGTGAAGTAGACCATTCCTCTTCATGGACGGCCCGACGACATTTAGCTGACCATGCGTTATTGCCAGTAGGAAAAGAAAAGGGGAATGCTATAGGACACAGCGCAAGAAATGCTTCATGAATGCCACATATCACTGCACAAAAAGATGTGCACAAATTTATTTTTCTAGGCAATGAATTAATTGCCATGAATATGATATTTGATTTATAAATTTGGAGCTTACAAGCGCGGTACACTATCATTATTTGTGCTGTTTATTGTTTCATAAAAAATACAACGGATCAAATATATTATTTAAATCCACAATATCGAAATTTACGATCTTAAAAACTTAGGCAACACTATCATAGTCAAAATTGAAAAAAATCTGAGTTCGTTTATTTTAGAATATTTTTTTACTATTTTATTTACTTTTCAATTTAAAAGATAAAATTAAGCTTATTCATTTCCGTAGAATGGATGACTTGGATGTATAAACTGTTAGTTAAAAATCTCGAATAGAGACCAACCCTGACTGCCTAGTGCCTACTGAAGTTTATTCAACGCAGGATGCTATTGTAACTGTCTAAAACAATTAGAAATTTGCATCAATATGAACATTAAATATAACGCACGAGAATGCTACATTTTATTTATAATTTTTTTTTTCGCTAGAACTAATATTATTTCATTTGGAATTTTTTTGTCTAATGGTAAAACGTAACTTCAGTGATACTTGAGTGTAGATGTATATTGGATTGTGTTCAGTTCACATTTTGTTTTAAATAAGTTGGTTTTTGAATTTAAATAAAAAAAAATAAATACAAAAAAATTATTAGTAAATACGTACCCACTAATAAATATACACAAATAAATACTTTCACGTATTACTCACATATATTATTTTGCACATCAATATACCGTAATCGATGTTATATAACAATTAATATTTGCGCTGGTAATGTCAAACACACGAAAACAATGCAGTTGTATTTTCATATAAAAGTTTATAAAAATATTATCCGCTTTTCATGTTTTAAATAATTCATTATATAAAAGTTTACTACAAAATGTATATTTCACCTGCGAAAACTAAACGATTTTACATTTTGAAGCATGCTCTAAAATACGAAAGCAGGTAAATTTGCTTTGTTGTTCATGCTGACAGTATTTCATGTCTCAAGAAGTCTATGACTGTATTGGATTGAGAAAACACATCCCCTGAAGTACGGTGTGTCGAGACTTGCAACATTTTAATATTTAAAAATTGCATTTTTTCTATCTTCAGCATAACATAATTGTAGTTTCACTATATAACAAAATATATGTTGATAATATCGTAATTTTATTATTCTGCATCTCACAAACAGATCCCGTGGCTGCTACTTTTAGGGAGAAATTCATATGAGCACGAACCAACTATCTAAAACCCCTTTCTTCTTCTTCTTTTTTTTTCCCCGACACTGCACTGAAGTCTGAAATCAATTAGAACCGATATTTCTTCATGTGAATTTAATTTTTTATGAACTTAATTATTTTTTTACTAACAGGAATAAACTTTCAGATAACAGAATTTCTTATTGGCACCAGTTTCAACTGTGTTGTAAACTTGTAATATTCATACGGCTTTGAAAACAAGCATTTATTACAGATTCACATTCATCCTGTGTTATTAATAATCCAGTATACTAGAAAAAAAAATCCAAATACAAAATTCCATTACTATTTCAGCAGCAGAATAATAATTTGTTCTTGCCCAGCATTTGGTTCTTGCGGGTATATCAGGTCGAGTTTAAATTTGCCCTCACGGAGAGGGGTTGGGAAAAACATTCTTCGCCATTCTTAGCCTGACTCAGCGAAAGCTAAAGGGAAAGATGCTGAGATTCCTTTTTGGATGCTAGGTAGGTATATATTCTTCCGCAGCCATGATTAATGGCCAAATACATAGACGCTTCCAACAAAAAATTCCTATTATACATTATTTTCCTCTGAGAGTAAAATATAGGTTATGTATGTTATTTGAATGCAACAGTGACCACAGTTTGCTTCAGATATAGTATTGTGGTTTGTATGGTCAACTATAGGAGGGAGTTTTGTTTGAAGAAACTTTAGTTGTTATGTGCTTTTAGTTGGAATTGCTTGCAATGCCACTATTCGATTCTTGAATTTTGAAGGATTGGGAAGGGCATATATACCCAAGAAAATAAGCAAAAAAATACCAGAGAACATTATTGTTTTTGTTTTCGGACTCTTTATTTCAAAGAGCGATCAGTGAATCCTAACTGTTCAATAATGTGTTTGATAAGTCAATACGAGATGAAAATTATCACCAAGACTGTAGAAGAACTTTCGTACAGTTGCCTTATGGGAAATCGACATACATGTGAAAATCATAATGTCCAACAAGCAATAAAGAATTAAGGATAGAGGTGAAAATGATCTCACTACTGGTCAAGAGATGACGACATGACAATAGCAATTATTACAAACATAAACGTTCATTTGGTTTTAGGAAGGTGGAAGCAGAACAAATTTACTAAAAATGTGCACATGTGATAAAAAAAAGTGTGGATTTAATTGTAGGTATAATTAAAGTATTGTTTTAAAGAAGAAGTGGACTGATGATACAGTGAAAAAGTTTTATCTGCATTTCCTTAGCATCCAGTAGCATCCTTCTTTGATGCCTTCTACACAATGACAGCAAGCAAGGAAGAAGGAACTCACTGTATGCACAAGACATGGATTAATGTGGCTTTAGGAGGCACAAGCATTCACATCAAAAGAAAGGAATGGAGGATGAAATAACATTTCTCTACTTCTCTCTCTCCTATACTCTCCTCTCTCTCTCTCTTTCTCTCTCCTTCTCTCTCTCTCTTCCTCAAGTTGCTTACTTCTTAAGCTCCTCTTAGAAATGTCGTGTTGACGCGTTTTGTGCTTTTAAGAAAAGTTAACAGATGAAAAATTTACAATCAAAAATAAGTTCAATATTCCAGCAGCTTACCGCAATGCTAGAGTGCTAGCTTTCAACTTCAGAATACAGAATATTCTCTAACATGTTGGGGTTAATGCAAAAATGTAGATTTTTTTTCCGGTAAAGTATTTGTTTAATGTGACTATTTTAGCAGAAAAAATGTAATGCTTTCAGAATGTAAATGCTTTCATTCGTATTAGTTTTTATCACGTATGTTTAAAAGCAGGAAGAATTTATTTATATATAAAAGTCTTAATGGAACTTAATGCATTTAGGATTTTTTTTTAAAAGAGCTTGATCAGAAAAAACATGTGCCAACGCTGACAGACGCATCATTACAGAATAGGCTACACCAGAAAAATTATATTCGCTATGTTTTAATCTTGACAGTAATTTTTCCACAGAATGATGACAATAATAACTTCGTAACACTTAATATACAGATAATAAACACTTACTGGGCGCTATCCAGTTTGATTTCACATGTGTATATCAAAAATCATATTGAAATATACAGGCTTGCTGTTCTTATACTATAGCTAGGATCCTCATATGGAAACAGCCCTATCTACCTCTGTTGAGCATCCCGCTGATCTTAATTTGTTTTGAGCTAAAAACGGCTTAATTTATTACAAGTTCCAAGCATAGTAGGAAGTATTATTAAGAATGAGGTAGAAGGGAATTAGTGGTCTTTAAGGAGAATGTGTACTATTTGAACGTTAATAGCTCCATTCCTGTTTCAAGAGAATCCTTTCCGAAGAGAAACAAAAAACAACAAAATGACTCTTTTCGAATTTTGCCTTCCAATTCTCAATGTGGTTTTGTGTAGAGGAAATCCCTACTTTGTAGGACCACACTATACCATTTCCCTTTAAATCACCTCATTTACAATACCCATTTTCTTAAAATCTCTTGGACTCGACAATAGCACTTTTATACAAACAAGATACTTTTACCGCAGATTAGCTTACACTTAGTTAGCTGCATCTTGGATTGCAGAAACACAATGAGGTTTTTCATTCCCGAATTCACCATCATTTTAGGTCGTACAGTTTGATCATTTTCATGCGATTAGAATATTTTAATTTTTTCTCTGATAGCAGAAATAGATTCGCCTCTACATATATTAAATTCGTTTAATAAAACAGACTAGAAAATCTTAAGTTTTACGATATTACCGACCTAGGCCTATATTTATATGATTTTGAGAAATATTAATCCTTCACCAATTGCGAATTGCTATACCAAATTCAATAATAGTAATAATAATAACAAAATACATGAACATAAACTAACGAAGAAACCGAAACCATAACCATTTGAAGTAACTAACCCGAAACAAGAAGACAGTTCAAAATCTCTACTTTAATCGTTGTAATGATATGAATGTCCAACAACACAATCATAAAAGTTTCCATTTGATCGACCGTTGAACAAAGAGTAACTGTTTCCCTTGAGCATTCTAATGTTGGAAACCTGCAATATTCTCTTTCGGTAATGACGAAAAAGAGAGACAGAACGAGAAAGAGAGACAGAACGAGAAAGAGAGAGAGATGGAGGGGGAGGAAGACGTGGAGGAGGGAGCGTTTTTAAAAAATCAGCCATTGTCCAGCAACAACCATGGCCGGTTTTCCATGCGCAGCAGTGTCTTTGCTCCATGGGAATATAAGGGACTTGATCAATACTTTTCGCTTGCATCACTGGATGGGGACAGAGGAACTTGTGCCCCTTTAGGCTGTTTCTGCTTAGTGGACACTTATTAAAGACATCGAGTCCAAACTATGTGATGGAATCACTCACTATACTTCAATTACTCCAAGCACAACTTCACGATGTTCTGCAAAGTGAAGAGGTGGAGCTGGAGATATTATACTGGGTTCAGTATTGATATTTTCATGCTTCAGTTTTTATTTGTTTTCGGATTCATTTTGCGGTTTTCTTAAGCTAATGGTTTTCCTGCAGTTGTATGGTTGTATTGTGTGTATAGAACCCTTCAGTTAGTTACCGGATGAATGTAATTATTACTGTTGAGTGTGACATTTTTTTTTACCTTTTTCATTGTTGTTAAAAGTTCAATTCTAATTATAAGAAATATGTTTGTAAGTTCCATTAAGTTTTTGGTTGTCACACATAATTCCAATTGTAGCGTTTGAGTGCTTAAATTGTGTTTCAGAACAATTTCATTTATTCAGTTTGAAGTACAAAGCTTTTAAAGTTATAGATCAAGTTATTAAACAACAATTTCGCAGACTTAGACACATACCAAAGACAGTGCACGATTGTTGTTTCTATATAATTAGTATCACAATAACTTTTAAAACACCGTCAATCGCGAAATTTCTCCTTTTCAATCGCAAAATTTGGTGGAAAATAGCACACTTTATCTCGTGCTCTAATTTGTATCCCAAGGTAGCCTATATATAGATTATTAAGAAATGATATCCTATAGGTTCCGTGTAAACGCTTTTTCAATGATCAAAGGGTTAGCGTACATTCAGATTTGAATATTTTGTCAGTCGCACCATGACTTTCGAATCAAGTCACTTCCAATGTATTTCGTTTGGTCCCTCCCACCTTTCCTACTAAATATTAAAATATACTCTTAAATTATCTCCTAAATTCTTTACTAATGTAATAGAGAAGCTTTTTTAATTTTATTTCTGTTAATATACCATATTTATGAGAATTAAATTCAGCACTAAAATCAATATAGGCTACTTAAAAAAGTATATTATATAATAAAATTAATTTTTACGTTAGGGCACTGAAATAAATATACATAAATAGTGTAAAACTGTAAATGCTACAGTCTCGGCATATGTTTCCTCAACAGTTGTCTGGTGGAAAACAGGATGTAAACTCCGCGCTCCAGAGATGGCATCAGCACTCGCGTGGTTTCCATTTGAAAGAGGTTAAAGTTGTGTATCTTGTGATTCTTGTCGTACACTGTCTTTGCACATACCTCTATACAGCTTTGTTACAGCTGTTAATGTCCATACTACTACCAGAAAAACAAAACTGTAGCAGTGAAATACTAGTCTATTACTAACATTAACCAATTTTCCCTAATCGAACAATGAAATAAAGATAACCAACAAAAGACTGCCTAATCGTCATTGTTATAATACGAACAAAACTGCCGACAGTGGGTAATGTTAATGGCTATGCTGTCATCCTCGGGACAAAATAATCAATAAGTTAAAATTGAAATATAATTTTTCAACCAATAAAACTAAAGCGAAAAGGACAAATGGACAATAGACTAGAACAACTACGGAGCCTAACAAACATAACAACAAACAAACATAACAACGTCCCAACTAATCCAAAGTATATAATCAAAATTCAATACACGGATACCCTGATCTATAAAACAATTTTAAAAAATATATAAACAGGCTAGCCGGTATAAGAATCATTCTCATATCGGCTAACTTGTTTATATTTTTACAGCTGAAGATTTGAGAAGGTGTATTTTGTGGGATGCATGCCACAAATATATAACTTCTCAAACCTCCAGCTGTACCAATTAATTTACAGGTTCTGTTATTTTGTATATATTTCTAATTACCTAGTAGTATAGAGTTGATGGTAAATATTCATTAAATGTACGATTTTCAAATATCACGAATCACATAAAAAAAAGTTCATGTTACATAGTAGCTTTTATTAAAACATTATTGTGAATTCAAACATTCTGGTGCCGTATTCAAAAAGGACTGTATAATACACGATTATATTGTTTTTTGAATAACCAATGTTTATTCCTAATATGCTGACACAAAGTTAAATAAGACTAGTTCAATTTAAGTTCATTATTTATTAATAAGTTTTATGAATACCAAATCCTTCTTTTGATCTTCTGTACATATATAGTTCACTTATATTCTTAATATTCAAACGAAATACTTTACAGTTTACATGCCGTTGGAAAATAGTCGAAGAATTTATAAATGTGTTTTAGTTTTGACTTTTGAACTTGAAAAGTGAATATAAAAGAATGCATACAATTGTTATGAAAATATCGGGTCGTATACTGACCCTCACGTTCTATCCTCGAATATTTTAAACTTAAATTAAAATATCATTAATTTTTTTCTGAATATTTATTCAATATAGACTGAACCTGCAATTATTAAGAAATGTAAATATGTTGATAGAGCTTGTAATTCTATGTATACAATATGCGTCACCTTATACAAAGTTGTTAATAATGTAATAAACTAGTCAGTAGTCCATGAAGAATGCGCTTTGATCCTCGTTGCATCATGCAGTGTTATGATTATGTCACAATGTCTGTTCACTCAGATTGTTTGTAATCAGTGAAATGTAGAAACACACTATTTTTTTTACGGAAATATGTCAACTGACCTTACATAAATGTTTAAACTATATCGTAATAGTAATGTACTCGGCGCGGTATTTTAATAGAATTTTATATTTTATTACCGCAGTATAAATATTGCCAATATGTCTAGAAAGTTAGCATAATAGGGTTTAGTATTAATATTTTACCCACCATTTGGATCATCCTGAATATCCCAAGATTCCAGGACACTTGCACACTTCAATTCACTTTTACATTGCACTTTTTTTTTGCAACACTACATATCACTCGCAAAATACACTAATATGAAAATTTTGAAAATTGGAAATAAACTTGTTAACACTTGGATACGTTGTGTGACACTGAGTTTCAACTTCTTTTTGAAAATTGTAGGGTCTGTATGTTTACCATACCGTACGATACCCCTTTGTACCCCTAACCTAGTCAACTTAGAATACACTCGGCCGGTGCAAATGATTAGAATATGAATGATCTGAGGGTAAGAGGAAAGGATGTCCCATATGGGAAACCTAGAGTGAGATGCTGGAAAAAACGGAACTACATATTCATCTTTTTTGTTGTGTCTACTCATATTCAATTTTTTTGTCCTATACTAATGACCTTGCTGTAGTATTCTTTGGAGAAAGGGGTCCCTTTGCATCAATAGAGAACAAAATTAGGATGAAAGACGGCATGATATGAAACTTTTTTTTCCGTGTCTTTTTTCATTCCTTAGCCTGGGTATAGGGGATGCAAAAAAATGGGAAGGGGGGAATCTTGATATGAATACAGCAAGGTGTCCAGGTTTATGTGATAAAAAGGGTGACGTTAGTTTCACCCTTTCCCATCTGGGACAAACCTTACTTCTTTTTACATTCGCTTGTGAATGTGTTGCTGGAACAAGAAAAAAAAAAGATATGCTGCTTTACATCTGGCTCAAAAAGTTCGTTAATTTTCTACTGCAAAGGGTTATCATGGGATAAAACGACTGGATAATTTAAGTTTGGAAATGGCTTCCAATAAATCATTCGGATTTCTTCTCTATTGTTCTCGTAGATTAAATATAAACCATCTTGACGACGAAGGAAATTTTACGGAAAACGTGAGACTTATTGTAGGCGATACTTATTTTAGATTAAAAGTGTCAAATCACAGCTCCTTGTTCAATTGTGGTAGATCCAGGTGTATATACCGTAACAGTATATTGTCATCACGTTATCAACGTTCATTGACACAAATTACAATATCTACAAAAAATTCTCCCTACTGGATTTTCACTTTGCTTTATCCAAGCATTTCTAGAGAACTTTTCTTGTGAAGCTATAGCATTGATAGTTACCACTATATATGCACACCTGCAAATCTGCCCTTCTCCCTTACAATTCAAATACATTTTCTGACGTAGTATCTATGATCTATAGTTCTATACTA
>JAQFYR010001414.1:0-10157 GCA_034694985.1 Campodea silvestrii
TAGAATCTCAAGGTAGGCAACCTCGAAAAAGTCTGAAAACATACCTTGCCAAGGTAGTTATTCAAGGTAGGCTACCTCATATTTCCAGGTGGAGCCTACCTTCAGAAGGTAGTGGGATGATACCTTGAGAAGGTAGCTACCTTAAGGTAGCCTACCTTATAAATTTCAGCTTGGGCACAAAAATGATAAGTTATTATATAGAATAAGTTTTTAAAATAAATCTACGTTCGCCTGTTAAGTTTCGACACCACTTAGAAATTAGCATAGTGGGTTGAGATTTATTTTGATTAAAATATAAATTTGTTGACTGTCATTAATATAAAGAAAATAATGTGTGGTAATAATTTAAACATTTAGATAAAATCTTTATTTGATTTGGCAGAATTGCACACTCAGCCATAAAGATTTTATCTCAAAATCAGTCAAGTTTTAGATTTGAATCCCTGTTTGATTGAAGTAAGGGATATTAAGAAATATAAGTGTATGTTAATTATGACTGAAATTAATTTAATAATTTAGCTTATTGAAAACTTTCTTTTGTAATATTAACATTTCTGCAAATTGGCAGAACATGTTAGTGTATGATGTTGTATATAGGGCCATAGTTCTGGGATGATGTTCCATATACTTCGATTATCGTAAGATCAAGTATAGATTATTCTCTTTTCTTCTTTAATGAATAGAAGTGGGTAACGGAACCTAGGTAACTTCTCGGCCTTTAATATTTTAATTTAACTCTGCAAGGTAAGATCCATCGGGACTTCCTTTTCATTTTTATCCTTTTTATTTTTTTGGGAAAGGTAAAGTCCAAAATGGCTAAGTTTATTTGTTAATATAGTGGTTGGCCTAAAGTAAGAGGGAGAGGGTGAATTTGAATACCCTTTTTTATTTTTTTCTCGTAAATAATTTTCTAAGAAACTTAGCCTAAATGTTAGTATAACTTTTCATCAAATCAAAAGTTGGTTATATGTTGAGTTTTCTGTGTTTAATTTTATATAAATATGTTGCTTATCATATTTAATATTTGAATGGCAACTGCTTCAAAGTAAAGCAGAGTACATCGGTGGGCGACCGGCCACAGGTTGACGATAGAGGCACTTCGTTTTTTATTTGATTCAAGGTCTCTATTGTCTATTTGTCTATCGGTTGTTCGATCAATGTGTATGCAGCCTAAGTGTAAATTTATCGAGTCAAGAAAAGGTAGAAGTTCATTTTCTTCAAGTAGTTACATTATTTTTTCTTTGCATTTACAATTAAGGGACTTTTTGCTAGAAATTCCAGATTGTACCATTATATGTTTATTAGATTGATCAACCGCACAGCGTACGTAAGTTTAATTAATTAAAATTATGATAAATTTATGGGATAATATTGTTATAAGTTTGTTTATACGTCAATGACGATGATTGACGCTATACATAGTTAATGTGCATATTATTTTTATTTTTTAAGTATGTTAGATTATTTTTGTATATATTTGAATATGTTTGATAGGATAACTAAGTAACCCTATCCGTTGAAAAATAATGGTATATAGTCTTTGATTATTTGAAAGTTTTCTGGTACTGTGCAAATATTGATGAAGGGCACATATGTATTTGGAAACAAATTTTAAGTAAATTATTAACAAAAAAATTTTTAATATGAAAATTATTTGGTGTAATGCAATTTAATAAATATTAAAGCATTTGATAATAGTTGGATCAGCTTGAATAAATTATCTGGTGCGATGTAGCTTTAGAGACATCTATGCATTTGATAATAAATATTATAAGTTAATAATTTTTCACAAATTTTACCATTTATTATAATACGAGGGGCGTTCAAGTCAAAACCGGAATTTAATTTGTTTTTTGACATGTAAGAAGCCAAATTACGGCCAAGAAAGATCGTTCATTATTCAGTGTGTTTTCTAGCTACATCATAGCACTTGTCCCATTTACGTAGGAATGAAACAGCACCTGCAGAAGGACGATATGTACTGAGCTCCGAAACACCTTCTATAGGCCTCCTATGTACATTTTTTGATTGAAACCATTTGCTGCCCCAGTGTTGCTTCAATGCACAAGCTAAGATGATGGAACATTGTACGAGTTAAATTGAGGACTGTATGAGTAGTACGGACTATCTGTCAACGTGCTGATTGTTTTCCGTCTTTGAACGAATATCTTAGTGATAGTGTATCCGACCGCGTTCACCCCACATTTCTCAATCTCAAAACCAAAATCCGTCCACTTGGTGAGGATAAGTGAGGACAAGTAAACGTCTTTTACTTTTGAGATCGGCCCAAATATGTAGGGGTGTGAACGCAATTTTTAGTATGTTTTAATATAATGTGTAAACCCCAGCGAAAAAGTACTCAAAAGTGAACATACCTTGTGCGCATGCGCAACAGAAATATCTTCGGTAGTGTATCAAGTTATTTAAAGTATGAAATTTGGCGCGAATTCTTAAAATATATAGAACAGGACTATTATTTTTATAGACATTCTACGCTCTGATTTCCCTGATATATGTATATATAAAAATCCCATGTAATATTTTAAATGTTACAATATGTAGAAATTCGGTCCGAATGCATAATTGCATAGAAAAAGACTATTGCCTTTTATAGATATTCTCCATACCAAACATTAATAAATAAACACCTTAAAGAGTGTTTTAAGTGATAAAAAGGTGTGAAAATCGTCGTAAATGCACAATTATGTGAAAAGTTACGTTTATTATGGACATTTTACATGACGATTTTCTTACAAATATTTTAATGCTAAAGAAAAGGTAGTCAAATTAGTTGTTATATATTGCTACCAAAGTGTTGTTTTATAATACTAGCACATTATAAAACTGTTTTTTAAGTTTTTAAAATAGAAATAATATTTTTATTTATTATTATTTCGTGTTATTATGTTATTTCAAAGTAAATATTTTAGAATTTTTTAATTATAAAAAGTGCCTTAAAATTAAAATGAGAGTTGGATCATATCTGTGCATATGATCTGTAGTTTTTAGTTAGTTAACTTCAATGTAACATTAAACTTTTACATAAATCAATTTTATTATAAAGATTTTAAGTTTATTAGTATAGGAATAAATACCTTGGCATGCATTTATTCCTCTGTATAATTTTATAGACTAATCATAGTCATTTGATTAAAGAGTGGTAAAACACTCTCTTAGATTTAACAACTTATACCCACATTTCTCGTATAAGTTGTTTGTTTTAAGAATTTTTATATTTTGAATGTGTTATAATTATCAAATATTTTATGTAATATTATTATTTGTTATATTATAATTATAAAAGTAGTATAAAATATTCAAATTATATATAACTATTTGGCAATTAGTTAAATTTGATATTTTCTATAAGCCATGCGGCCCATACTTTTTCTAATGGTAAGTTAAAAGGCTTCTTAAACTTGCAGTTTGAAGCAAAAATGTTACAATTCTACCTTGGAGAGAACAGACCCCTTATTTTTTGTATTTCTATTGTTCGATTCGGAGGTCGAGGTCAAATATTGAACAAGCAGCAACTTGTCACCCACCCCTTTACCTCCCGTTTTCATATTTTTGGAAAAACATGTGACGTCAGACCTTGGAGGTGGAGTTCATAATTCCTCCTCCGCCGCTGAATCACTAAATAGTGCTATGATAAATTGATTATATTAATTGTATTTAAGTAAGAAAAGAAAATATGTGTCCGCATTCTTGATATGTATAATTTTTAGATAAATTTGGATAAATTTTATGTAATGACACCTCTTCTTCAGACACTGCATCTTATTATTTTGAAATTTGTAAAATAGTTCTCTTGCAACAATGTGCAAATCATACATCGATGCAGCATCGGAAGAAGAGCGAACACTATACAACAGAAAGTGTTAACATCAACATCTTTTCTCGGTTATTGTGTTAAAATTTAGTTTTTTGTAAAAGTTTAAAGTTAATATAGTTTCTTTACGAAAATAAATATCGTCTCTACAGTAAATATGCGTATCCATTTCCATCTGCAACATGTTTGATCAAAATTTGTGGTAAGGTGAATTTATATTATGCATGTAATTGTTTCAATAATTTGGTGAAGAAAGATTTCGTTTTTGATATGAGGAAATAACTCAAAATTAACAATGGAAAATTTAGTAACATAACCACATGGCTTCATAGAGTGCATCATTCAAAATCCATATAAAATCTTTTATTTGGTAATTATTTTAAGTTTGTCTTGGGGCCTAGGGTCCAATAGTTTTTGTTCGAAGGAGGTTAGGCTTCAATTTCACCAATGCAATTAAAGTTGTAAACAAAACGCTTCAACTTTTCACTCCAATTTACAAGCGGAGATTTTTAACATCGGTTTGTAAATTAATTGATGGACAATTTTGCTATTTGACAGCCGATTTGATGAACTTTTTTATAATATTATTCCGAGATTTAAGTTATCAAGTCGAGCAATATAGATAACTTTGAATTATAGTAAAATTTAGTACAGTTGAATACCTTTGATGCGAGTTTGTGTTAACCACCCGCGTACGATTTATTCCCTTTTTCTGACCAATTTAAAATGCATTTATTAATCATGGATACAGGTCGCATTGTTGAACATGGCAAAAGGTTCGTTTTGATTGGCCGAGACTGATTGAGTTGTATACACGCCGTTGCAACATCGAATCGGCGATAGGGAAAAGAAGAGTTTTATCGGCTAATAATACAATTAGTAGAGATCGGATTTTAACAGAACCCAGTGTTGGGAAAGTTACTTTAAAAGTAACAGGGTTACAGTTACAATATTTTCACTCTAAAAGTAACACTGTTACAGTTACAAGTTACTCTGCAACAAATGTAACCCGTTACAGTTACAGTTCTTTGAAAGTAACTGTTTAGTTACTTTTACAGTTACTTTTAGGTAATTGTGGTACATTCACACATATTTTACACAACAAATGAAGTACGACTACAAGTTAGAGTTGGATTTTTTTCGGGTGGCATTTTGCCATGAACATTTTAAAGTTTGGAACTCAAAATATAGAGTTTCAATAAAAAAAAATTAAGGATATAAAAAACCACATTTTTTTCTTTCTGTCCATTATCCAGAAGTAATTTGCGAAGGAATGATAAGGGACCTACATTCTACTCTTGGCCCAGGACCGAATTTAGTCTAAGGATTGGTAAAATTACTAAAAAAACTTTCTTTCAATTTTGATTTAGTCAGAATATACTAAATTCGCTGAGGAGTAAGGATACATCGGAAAAGGCAAAAAATGTTATTTATTTTACTCTATATATACACAGGCAATGAATTAGATTCTGATGTATTTCGTATCCTATAGACATAAGAGATTCCAAAACAGTTTTCCGAGTGAACGCAGTTAAAGTGTCAGAAAAATCTTTTATTTAGTAAATGATAGATTTAAAGATAATGAAGATATATCAGAAGAGGTTTCACATACTCCTGCTTACAGCCGAAATCTTCAAGCAGATAATGGAAAACAGTGTATTCGTCGCATTTCTCTAAGCTGTATCCACGTTAAGCAATAATGTATGGTATATGGATGTAGACGCACTCGTTGAAAATCTCGTTTGATTTGAATTATGATAAACTAAGAAAAGTATTAAATATCCCTGAAAATTTTCAGAGATCAAACTCTACTACAAATTTTATCCGAAAGAAGCGACTCCAAATAAGATTCCGACGACAGTGACAATGTTGGTGAAAATATCTGCAAACCCCGTTTGATCTGTGTTTCTAAGCTGATATCGGGTACGATGTACATTATGCAGTTTAGTAAAATATACATGTGTCGTACACTTATCTGTTCCTAATCCGCTGATTTGCTCAAGTAGATGAGTGTGAAAGAAAAATTTCGAAACTTAAGAATATGTGAAGACCAGCACTTGGTGGTCAACATTTGCTTGATATTTTTTTTTAGTTCTGAAAGTGATTTGATGATTCAACTAAACGTGGATAATATCATTGAAGATTTAACATTGTTTTCAACAGGAATTAAACTTTCGTTATTTTGGTACTTTATTATAACATTGTGAGTTTTCTGAACATGTTAATATTTGCTACGATTTTTTTTAAGTTTGGTTGGCCAACAAAGACGATATAGAATGTGAAACATTTTTTTGTCCTAACATCAAATATATTTTCCGATATTAAAAGCATATAGCTCAGATTGAAGTATAATGCGTTTTTTTCTTCGTTTTACAAAAAATATAGGTCCGCGCTTCGGGGCTCCCTACGAATGCCAACTTCTCTCTTTTTAGATCCAGTTGGGCCCTGAGCATGCAGGTCACAATATAGGCAAAAAATGAAATAATATGTAGTCGTTATACACAAGAAGAATCACACTTTGAACTAATAAATCCGCCGCTTGACATTGTTATCACCATTCTTTCACCAGAAATTAGAAATATTATTGTTCTGACAGTTTGATTGAAATTGAAGCTTTAATCAAAATATCAAAGTAACTGCAGAGTAACTGTCGTTACGTTACTAGAAAATGTAACACAGTTACAAGTTACTTCATTTTCGAAGTAACTGGGTTACAGTTAAAGTTATTTAGAAAAGTAACACTGTTATAGTAACGCGTTACTTTTACTCAGTTACTTCCCATCACTGACTATTATGTGCCGTGGAAACTCCATTCATGTCTACTTCTATTGTACATAGAGAAATAAGCAGACATTTTTAACTTGCAAATAATGCCTTTACTTGATCTTCGTATTCTCCGTTACAATCACTTGAATTGTAAAAAGCACAGGTTGTGTAGCGTCAGGATATGCATAGTAGCCAATTGCTGAATAATAAATGCATATAATTTGCAGATTGAAAGTAAAAACCAAATCGTACTTAAATATTTAGTTATAGAATGTATGGACTATGTTAATATGATACCTGATGTAGCTTGTGGTAAGGGCACTTTTAAAATCGGATGACACATGTTTTTATACGTACGCATCTACCAACATAGTGTATTTTTTTTATTATTCAGATCTAGGCCGTAGCCAGAAAAATATTGGGGGGGGGGGGGTAATTTTTCTTTTAAATCGGTACTTCAAAAAATGGTGACGTCGAAGACGAAATTGACCGAAGGTGAATTTTTTTTTACGTTTCTTGAGCAAAAATATGCTATTTTATCTGGATTTTTGGGAAATTTATCCCTTTCTCCTTCTTTTCTTTCCCTTTTTTTCATTGAGGGGGTGGGGGGTTGAACCCCCCTGTCTACGGCCTTGATTCAGATACCCAGTTTCCGTTGGTAACAGTGGAAACATTTCGAAATAAATGAAACAAAAAGGCTTCTTTGATCTTGAAGGCGATATATCGCTGTGCATTACGGAAGTAATTGTGTAATGATTATATTTTTGACACTAACTGGCACTGCTTGAAATATCAGGAAGCAGCATTTTTAAATACAGTAATTTCTGAAGCTATATATATTATTTAATACCGTACTGTAAAACACTCGGTATCATGATTCTAGTGTATTTCTCAGTATTCTATAGTCAGAAATTTTTATAAACTTAAAACTTGGATTTATTTTAATTCATAATTAATTTGTAAATAATATATTACTACCTGGGACAGAAATTTCTCTTTAGTATTAGAGCAAAGCAATGTAGCTAAGGATGGAATGCTAACAGTCACACATATCATCTCCCGGAATGCGAGGCGCACACTCGGTAAATTAGTTTTTCCCAATCATTAATTTTTAATGAGCGGTGGCGCGTCGGGAAAGGCAGGGGGGCCTCCTAACCGGATCAGGAGGTCAGACATCCGGCCCTCCCAAAGAAAAAAAATAGGAACTGGAAGAAGACAAGGAAAGAAAAGATAAGAAAAAGAGGGAGGCACCTGAATTTGTCAATAAGCTTGGGGCCTCTTACATATAGGGGTCTATTCTGAGTATGTATTTTCGCCAACGATAAATATTCTAATTGCGCTGTACAGGTGGCTTCATCACGTTTTTCCTATACTTATAATGGTAAAATGCAGCGCAACGTAAGTTACACTTGAATGTGATCAGTATCTCCAGAGCTCAGAATAGGGGCACTAGTTAGAGTAATTACAGGAAGCATCATGTCTTGGGCCCCACAATAAGTGTTAGAATTATGGTGAGGAGCCCCCAAAGTAGAGATTACTGTTTGTAAAGAAGCGTTAGGATCCCCGACTTGGGGATATATATTACAAGAGAAATTATTGGGGGCACCAATCGTGAACTGAAGCAAAGCAATACACATGCCATTGTCAATGTAAATTCAGAATGATGCGCAAAAGTTATGGAAAATTTCAGCAAAAGAATGACTGTCTACAAGAACAGCCGAGGGGATCATTTGAAAGATATTGTGTTCCACACGTAACGGCTAGTTCAGCACTTCACAATGGTATAAATAAATGTTGCCTTACTCGATAATAAATGTGTTTTATTTGAAAATTAAAATGTCACCTCTTAAAGAATCACCCTGTATTTAAGCTGCTTTCCTTGATCAAAATATCACAACTTTTAAAACATCATCAAACACAAAATTTGTATAAATTTTGATGGAAAATAATACGTACCTTTTTTTATTATTTGTCTAAGAAGATGTATTCATAAAATTTTAAGCTACAGCTTAAGAATAAATTAATCTGTACAATAATAGTGAAACAAAATTGATTGGATACTATAATTTAAAAACGGAATTCTTTTTTTCGTAACTCAATATTTTTATGCTAATTTTGTTCCATTGTAATCTTTTCAGCAGGTGCGTTGTCGAAATGTGAGAAAGGTAATTGGGAAAAGATTCTGGATGAATTAGATGCTTCTGGTCAAGTTTGTTTAGTACATGATAGAAATTATGCACAATCAAGATGTTCCTCAGTTCTTTTTAACCCTCCAGGTCAGTACAAAATAAAAGAAAATAAGTTGATTTTCTTCAAGCACAACTGTTTATTCATTAAAATTACAGTAAGATTAAGGCATTCTGGAACGTATTTTACTGAAATCAAACTCGGCATTCCGACCACCTAGCTAAGATGATGCCTCTGCTGTAATTTTCATTATTTACACAAAAAGTTTTACGTTTTGTAATTGAAAAGGTTTATCCATAAACAACATAATGTCCATTTAAAAAATAATAAATAAAAAAAAAAATCCTTAGAGCTCAAAAAACTGTTACAGCAATACTATAATTATATTTCAGAAATTCCAAATTTAACACAAAGGTACCACGGTAAGAAACAAGTTTTTTCAGTAAAAAAAAATGTTGTTTTTTTCTTAGATTTTCATAATAACAAGTTTTAATCTTGGAAATTTCTCTTATGTCCTTGAATATAAGTTGTTACTTGTGAAGCTTATCTTCCTCCTCGAAATTCGGAGCAAAGACACTAAAGGCAGCTGAAAACACCTTATGTCCATACAAATTTTATGTACTATAATGGACATAAGGTATTTTAGGAAATTAATAAAGTTTAAGCCTTAAAATAATGGGGACGTAGTGCCGATTGAAAACAGATGATATAGCACATGCTTATGCAGCTTGCTTTGAAGATACCATCGCAATAAAAATATCGTTTTTGAAGAAAGTGGACATAAGTTGTTTAGGGATAAACCTCTTCAATTTTAAATAAAGATTCTAAATAATGACCAAATTTTTCGGTAAACAGTAAAGTGAGTTCAACAGTTTGGATTTATTACATCATGCGAAATTCCTTGACTTTTGTTTGTCTTAAAAAAACTTCAGTTATTTTTATTTTATTTTGTGAGCAGTGAATTAAAATATTTAGTAAATATTTTATTCGTCTGAATGAAACCATTAAAACTAAATTTATGAACAGAGATGTTGTAAATAATGCTTTAACGTTATACAATAAAAAAAATTCGCCCATCATACAGACGGAGATGATATTGCTAATTTGGATATCTTTTTCCATTCTTTTCCATATTTTAAAAACGTTTTATTAGATTCCAACAATTGATTTGCACTGCTTATCTCATATAACTGAATTTTCATGTTCAACTTGATTTGTTTTATTGTATGTATTCGTCTATAATTATGTTTGTGATTTTCTTAATATTCCACAATGAAACATTGTAGTTCATTTAGACAAGGGATAAAAGCATGAATAAGAAAAACTACGGTATGTATCCAAAGGTCTCATTTTTGCGGTGCGCAGACGTCCT
>JAQFYR010001415.1:0-10157 GCA_034694985.1 Campodea silvestrii
GGTTTTAATAGAACGTCTGGGTTGCACGGCCATCTATATCCATTTTCTATAACAGATTTAATCATACTGTATCGTGCGGCTTCTTCATTTGTACAGTTGAAGACAATATGGTATGATGTTTCTCTCCTTCCACATGTGCATAATCCATCTGTCTCTTTAATTTTAAACCTATCGTAGTAATCTTGGAAATTTCCGTGATTTGTTAAGAATTGATTTACTATTTTATCAGAGTAAAGTACGGAATTATTTACTCGTAGTATATATTTGTCCTTATTATGACTTGTTAGGTAATTGCTCCACTTTGTTTGCCATTTGCTCATCATATTTTTATATACAATTCTATTTACATTTACGGGTGGTTCAGGAATATACATAAATCGTTTAAAATATATACAATTTTCGGTAAATTCTACATCGTTTTCAAACTCGCTCATTTCGGAAGCTTTTTTGGCTAACGAGTCAACTAAGTTGTTAGCTGGATTATCAACATGTCCTTTAGTCCAGTATAAGTTAACATGCGTTTGTTCCATCAATCTTGATATTAAAATGGCTGTTTCAGCAACGGTGGTGTTGAAATTTTTGTTTCCAGTGATGGCAATTAGTGCTGCTTTACTGTCTGATACAATGTGTACTTCTGTTTTCATGTTCCTATTACAGTGTCTTCTAAGAAGGGCTTCAGCAGCTTTCATGATGGCGATGACCTCTGCTTGGAACACACTTGAGTGTTGAGGTAGTTTTATCTGTTCTACTCTAACAGGTTCGTTTAGAATATTATCACGCCAGAGGGAGTAAGCAGAGCCAACATCCACGTCTTTTTTTGACCCGTCAGTGAAAACAATATCTCCTGATGCTGATCTCCTGTCAGAAGGCCATGTTTGAACTTCTGGCATCTTAATTGAAGGGTGCTTTACTGTTGTCCATTTCACTGTTTTTTCATATATACCGGAGTTTTTGATCATGTTGTATTTTTCGTGAATTTTGTGGGCCTGTAAGTTAATTGGGGTTATTCCAGTTAAAACATGCAAATAGTCGTTGGAAACTGTTCGAAAGGATCTAGATGTTTGAATTAAAAATGGTCTTGTTATTGACAGTAGTTTTTTCTCATTATGCTGAAGTAGGGCCTTTTCTCCCCAGACCTCTGCGCCATAGAGTACCATGGGTGTTACAATTTTATCCAGAATAATCTTTAAATTTTTGGAGTGAAGACCCCATATTCCAGAAACTGTGCTGGTGAATTTCTTAGCTACATATTTAATTTTGGTTTGAATATGCCTAATATGTTTTTGCCATGACAATTTATCATCTATAACAACACCTAAGTACAAAATTGACTGAACCCACTTTAATCTTGCTCCCTCAAAAATTATTCTTGGAGGTTGTTTCAGATTGTTGTGGCGGCTTTTTTTGTACAGCATTATTTGAGTTTTTTCCGAACTAAATTTAAGATCCGCTGATTCAGCCCACTGCGTGCATTTATTAAGAACTCCGTCTATTTTATATTTGAGATCCCATGTTGAAGTAGCTGGAATAATAAAAATCAAATCGTCGGCATATCCTGCAACGGTAATGTTATTATCTTCTAAATATTTGTTATTTAACACTTTTTGTACAGCAGCATTCCACAAGATTGGCCCAAGACAGGACCCTTGCGGACATCCCCTCTCAATATCGAAAAATGTTTCCAGTAATATCGCTTTTCTATTTTTTAAAAAATCTACACAACATTTGTATAAATTACTTGGTGTGTTGTAGCTTTTCAAACAGTCGCTAATGGCAAGATGACTAAGGTTGTCAAATGCACCTTTTATATCTAGTGACAGAATAGCTGTATGTCTGTTATCGCTTGATATGTTTTTAATTGTGTTAACAACGAATGCCAAGGCATCTCTTGTTCCTCTCTGTTTTGAAAATCCATATTGTTTTTCATTTATATAGCTATTATGATGGAGATAGTATAATAATCTAGAGCATATTAATTTGTCAAATACCTTTCCTAAGAGCGGAAGCAGACTGATTGGCCTGAGTTTGTTACCTTTCTTTGGTATAAGGGATATCTTAGCTATCTTCCACTCTTCAGGAAATTTACCAGTAAATAAGCATAGATTAAAGAAAATTAGGAGAATATCTCCGTATGCTCTGAAAATGTGAGGGATCATTGCAGCGTTTATACCATCGTGACCTTGCGCTTTTTTTGTGTTATAGTTTTTGATGATTTCTGTGAGTTCATGCTCGCTGAACGGACTATCATTGTTGGAAGTTGCTGTCTGAAGATTTGTTTGAATCTCAACGTTTTCGACTAACTTGTTTGAATTTGAGGGAAAGAAACTTGCTGCTAGATATTCGACTGTTTCCTGAGTGTTCCTTGTAAAATTACCGTCATCTTTTTGTATTGTTGATAGTTTTGATTTCTGTCTTAGTTTATTGAATATCATTTTTGATACAAAACCATGTGGATCGCCATTGATGTTGTCTGCGCAATAAGCTTTCCAGTTATCAATTTTCGCTTTTGCTATAGCTCTATTGTATCTGTTTCTCTCTCTTTTGTATTGAGTGATTTTATATTTGTTACTGGAAGTCCTAATTGCTTTCCTTAATTTATTAACGTGTTTTTTAAGTGTTTTTAGGTCTTCACTCCACCAGGGAACAGGATCGTGTGAACCTTTTCTGATTCCAGATGGAACTGATTTTTCCCGAGCATCAAATATGGCTTCATTTAAAGTATGTACAAATAAGTTAAAATTTTCCTCAGTTTGAGCAGTTTTACAACTTTCTAAAACTTTCAGAATATCTATTCTATTTACAATTAATATATTTACAAATGTATTCCAGTCAGCTTTTCTGTAGAAAAAGCGTCTGTCTGAGGTATTTTCAGTATTATTTTTTCCAACAACAATCCTGTAATCAATGTAAGAATGATCACTGTTTGTTTCTTCTTCCAACACTGACCATTTCAAAATAGAAGCAGTTTTTATCATTTTCGAGATTGTCAAATCTATCCAGGACTTTTTAATAGTATCACCATAACATTTTAGGAAGGTAGGTGGATCATCATCATTGTTTTCAAGATTCAATTTGTTTCCATACAAAAATGTCTCAACTATCTCCATTTTACTATCATTCTTTTCCCCTCCCCATAACGAATTATGTGCATTGAAATCCCCGCTAATTATAAATGAACTCTCAGGGAAAGCTTTTAGTGTATTTTCAAGTTTGAAAATAGTAGACTGCACCGATTTATCAGGTGGAATATACACAGAGATTAGTATTATAGACATCATATTTACAATTATTTCAAGAACGGCGATGCATTCATCACTATGCTGTAAGTGGAATATTTTTTTAAAACTGCATGTGTTTGAAAGGACAATATAAGATTTAACTCGAGAATTATTTTTACTTGAGGAATATATTTCATAGTTCAACGGAAATCCTTGAATATTTATGTTATTTCTGGTGCATCGTTCTTGTATGAGTGCAATTTTGTAATTTTGTGATTTCATTTTTTGAAGGAGAGTTTGAGAGGCCACAAAACTTCGAGCTGTATTGATTTGTAGCACTTTAATCTCCATAGTTGGTTGTACTTTTTACTCGCAGGATCATTCGGGATTGTTCTGGACAAGCATCACTGCCAGCAATATGTTGTGTGTTTATTTTGTCTCCTGTGCTTTTTCTATTGTGATTTAATTCAGTACAAATTGGACATTTCATCGTATCTGATATGCAATCTTTATACCTATGGTTGCCCGAACATTTGGGGCAGACGTTTTTATCCTTGTCATTTTTACAGTTTTTTGAAGTGTGTGAGTATTTGCAGCATTTAAAGCATCTCAATATTGATAGATCTTCTTCCACGTGTGCTGAATACCATCCGAAACCAATTAATTTCCCCGCCACCAAAATTTTAAAAACATCAGGGGTCGCTTCAAAGAACCAATTTTCTCTTATATTATTAATGCAACTCTTTTTGCCCTTTACTTTTAAGTTTGCTTTCAAAGCCTCTTCACCACCTACTTTATTTACAATTTGTGGATTGTTAGTAATAATTTCTTCAAAAATCATATCATTGGTTAGTCCTGCAGCCACACCTGTTATTTTAAGTTTCGGGTTTCTCATTTTGGATTTTCAAAATCAATTTTCTTCTCTTGTAATACCTTTTGCAGTTTGCATCTCTCTTCATTAGACCTGCTTGCTATCAGAACTTTGTCATTTCGGGCCTTACGTATATGAACGAAAGACTAATGTTAATTATGTCTTGAACATGTTTTACTGGATCATAATTTTCTGCTTTTTTGTCATTAGGTATTGGAATTAACGTAGGGAAATCTCTCTGTGTAAATCCCGCTGCCACATGGGCATAACTAGAAGCTACTTCTATATTATTCGTCGAGCTATTTGTTTGCGATAAATTTCTCTGCATGTCGTTTTTCTCGAGAATGATATCTTTCAGAACTCTGACCTGTGCATTTAGTTCGCTGTTACTAGTGGTAAGATGAATCACGTCCGTTTCTAGGCATTGTATAAAATAAAATAAATCTTCAGAAGTCGTGTTTTCGTTCCTTAGTTTATATCTTAAATTAGCAAAAATAGCACGCATTCTTTCAGAATTAGAAGCAAAGTTGTCGTTTGGAAGACCACTATTTGTATTGTTGACAAGTGAACCAGTAAATGGAACATGGGGAGAGGCATTACTAACAGCTGCATTAATTTGATTTATGTTACCTTCTTGAGTAGTATCGTCTTCTGTGCCTATTGCTTTGTTTGGTTGTCTACTGTCTGTTTCCATATCGTTTTCATCGGGTTTACTTCTCTTGCCAGCAAGTGATTCATTACTACCATGTATTTGTATACCTGATAAGCTATTCGATCTAGTTTTACTTTTGTATGATCCAACAATTGTTGAAAAAATTCCCAGTAGAGTATCCTTAAATATCTCAATTGACTGTGGCGGACATTTTGGAGGAAAAATGCGATGTAGTTCAATGAGCGCCTTTTCGTTGTAAGAGTTCTTATTATTTACAATACCCTTTTTAACGTTTTCGTTCGGAAACCCGTCGTACGTAACAATACTTGGAATAACAAAGCCATGGAACAAATCTGATTTTACTAGTGCTGCAGCACTTTTTGCGTTTGAAATTTCTGTTTTGGCAGGAACCACTTGACTAGAAACTGAACTTGTGTCTGTAGTACTTTCGCTTACTTTTGTATTACTATTACCTGTACCAAACTTAGTATTATATTCACTTTCAACAGCTCTTTGAACGAATGCTTCTAATTGTTTTGCATTATCAAAATGTCCGATGTGCTCTGTAGTCTGTACTCAATTCAAATTTTCTTCTCTGCATCCAATCATCTTTATTCATAGAATTATTAGGAGCATTACTTTTCGTACCTTCCGAAGCCATCGCTACAGTGACTGTACTGTTAATACTGCACAGTCACTCCCTACTGAACTGCTGCCTCCCCTCCTGTGCTTACGGTGGAGTCGTAGCACAGAGTGGGGGGGAGGTTAAATGAAACGACCTGTTAAAGGTTAAATGACGACGAAATGTTATCTTTTAACGTTTTAATAGGAAATTTTAACTTATTATTAATATTTTCAACTGTGTAGCTCTGTTCTTTAATTGGATTCTCAACCGTCATATTAATTACCAAATCGCCCTTATTAGAACTGCAAATCTGAAAATAATTATTATCTTCAATATTAATCATTATGTAGCTATTAAAATTCTCTAAATATTTCGACTTTGCTAAGTCTCTACTCTCAACAGTTTTATGGCTCTCTGGTAACCTTAAATTATTATTTAAATACGGCAACTTCTCTTCTACAGTTTTTGTACGGCTCACTGGTAACCAATATAATTTTTTTTCTAAATATTGTGACTTCGCTAAGTCTCTGTTCTCTACAGTTTTATTATGGGTGACTGGAAACCTAAATTTATTTTAATCAAAATTATCCTCCTCCACAGTTTTTCGGCTCACTGGAAACCTATAATTGTTATCACTTGTGAAATTCTTATCAGTTTTACAGCTGACTGGTAACCTAAATGAAACGGTGGTGATTCTTTCACCAATAGTATCTAAACTGTAATCTGTTAAAGCATTTACATCGACGTCCAAAGTTTTTCTTTGGACGTCGATGTAAATGCTTTAACAGGCATTACAAATAGTCTTAACCGGGAGATCGTCATCTCCAATTTGGAAAGCTCTATTAAACCCAAAGGGGGTGAAACCTATGTGGGGGTCATATACTTTGTCCGAATTAGCTTCATTATTACTTTCATCTACAATTTTTTTGCCTTCTAAAATATTATTCTCTATATATGGTAACTTGGCTGAGTTCCGCTCTTCAGTTTTCAGTTGAACTGGTAAACTATATATAATATTATCAACAAAATTGACCTTCACAGTTTTACTTTGGTTCACTGGAAACCGACGATTTTTAGTGACATTTTTACATAAATCATAATTTATTGTATCCATTGTATTAATAACATTTCCAAAAACATCGGGGATGTAATTGGCATTATAAGAGTTACTTTTATTTTGAAAATTACCTCTAAACCCTATAGCCGAAAGGCTCCTACGGGAGTCATGTTTTATATACTTGTCAACCTCCAAATTATATTTATTTTCTCCGTCACCCAAATTATTTATAAAATTAAAATCTGTTACTTCGCACTTCTGTTTACTAAAATATTTTTCTGCCTTAAAGACGGGAAAATCACTATTATTTTCTTTATCATTTAAAATATCAATTTTTTCACTACTTGATTTTTTTAAGCACGGTGAATAACCTATGACGTCAGCCAAGGAATCAGTAATTACCGAACTCCAAGAGTTATTTGGTGAAAGGCTGTCAACTTGAACATCTAATTTCTTCTGATCATTGCTCAAATAGGAGCTCCTTGTATCTTTCCTAATATTATGCACTGTATTTTTACCATTATTTATTTTTTTATCTACTGGTGGCATAAGGCTACCGTTATTCACTTCGCTATCAACCTGTAGGGTCGAATTATATACGGGCTTATGAAGTGAGCTACAGAGCTTATCAGATTGATTGTCTGCTTTTCCTTTGGATAAATTCCTTAGGGTTAGCCCCTTCATAAACTCATTTATATCCGATGTGAATAAATGTCCAAAGCCTCCGTAATTTTCTTCTAAAACACCCGGTACCTCCTTCGGGGTAAAACTATCATTAAAATCATCATATGGGCTATTATAAACTTGTGTATTATTTATATGTGGAGCTACATTACAATTATTTGAAAAATTACTGCTGCAATTATAATTACTGAATGCACTGTTCCTATTGAAATTTTCATACTGATAATGATCGAAATTATGGGCTGCATTATAATTTTCTGAAAATTCATCCGAGAAAGCATATGAATTATTATGTGTGCCTGGTACTGCATTATAGTCTAAATAACTTAAATCATTTGAATGACAAAATTTGAAATGTCGTCTGCTTTGGTGATTATATGAAATATGGGACGTCTGGTGACCCTGTGAACTATTATTATACCAATCATACTGATTATTTGAACCATTATCTCTACAGCATAGTGGACTTCTATTATATTTACTACAACGGGGAGCACGTTTACTATTATTATTCTGTTTACTATTTAACAACAACTGCTGAATGTTGTACGGTTCTTCATTGTATATAATATTATTCTCAACACTTTCTGTATTTGTTATATCCACATCTAACATGTGACAAAAGGTTACTCCTGCTATAAAAACTGGTATTTCTTCGCCTTGTTGCAAACTACTGCTATCGGTAGAAAAAGGTTGCAAAACTGGTAATTGTGGATTCAGTAACGGTGATTTGGTTTTCCCGGAAATTGTGTTGGCATTGTATAATGTTGAATTTTGTGAAAGGTATTTGTCACTGTGAGGTGAAACTAAAAGAATGACTTCATTATTTTTTAATTGTAATATGGATTTTCCAAAATCAAGGTTAGTGACGTGTTTATATATGAAGTCATTACCCAGAGTCAAATCTGCCTGTTCTATAGATTTATCAGTAATATAAAATATATGTTGTATTTTTAAAGTACCGATTTGTACTTCAAATTCCACAAAAAATCTTGGGGGTGAGATTTTATAACTTGTAGTCGCTGCAGACTGCCTTAAAAATGTTTTATTGTTCAAATATGGTATTTCATAATTTTGTAAAAATTGTTTAGATACAGTGCTATATGGTTTACTACTGAGAATATGCGCATGACAATTAATATTATGTACGCGTATATATATACCAACTACATCTGAAAATGCCAAATGCGCATTCTGATAATTATTTTCTCTATAAAGTGCCAATTTGCGTAGTTTTTTGTTGTGCCAATTTGCGTAGTTTTTTGGGTCGCCTGCAGGACTCCTTACAAGTTTTTTGAATCCCCATTATTTTCCGTATTTATACCATTGTACTCGTGGTAGATTTCTTTAGTTTGTACCGTCGATCGCGGATTATTATTTCCAAACTGTGCCTGTGATTCTGAATATTGATTAGTTGAGTATATGGACGGTCGTAACTGCCATCGGGCTTTTTGATGATCATCCCGTTTTCTTCCAACTCTTGAGGCACTGTTTTTGTGTACCTTTTTAATATAATTTGCGTTAACAATCGGTTTTTTATACCCGTACCCGCGTTTCTTTTTATAATATGATATTCCCTCAAATTGGTCAGGTCCTGGCCCGAAATTCGTAAGTGTACATACATTATTATTGCAGTTATTTTGTCTAATATTTATTAGCAAATCAAGTTTATCTAATATTTCCGAACGTGGACAGCTTTGTGACATTACTTCATTTCAACTTAATTACGTTATTAAATAAATAGGCAAGCTATGGTGCACATTATTAAAATAAAACTGACACAAAAAAAAACTTTAAAAATCAATGCAAAAAAAACTGAATTATAAAAATATTGGATCTAAAAATTCTTTACCGCTGAACAAAAAGACACTGTGCCTGTGCCGCGCACACTTCTAAATTTCTTTACCGTACAGTGTGACAAAATGAAAGTTACTATTGTATACTGCCTTTTAAAAAGAGAATCACATAATAGTCTGTGGGCGTGCTTACGGAAGAGTAACAAAAAAACTGGTTTGAATATATTCTCAACGTTTGCTGAACGTTGTGCCGTATTTATACATTAATTGAGATATTTTCTAGGGGTGGTTTAATTTTAATAATAATTATATTCTGTCATTATTACAATAAAACAATATACTGAAAATTAAAAAAAAATAATTAATATTTAAAAACTGTGCAGTGTATTTCTGCATTTACTTACGAAAATTAATGCTTTTAATAAACATGTAAACCTGTAAACACGTAAACATTACGAAAATATAAATAATAATTATATTATTTGGCAGAACAAAAATTAACTAAATGTCTAGGGGGTATGATTAAAGGTCCTACCAACGTCTTTAAATGTATGTATTTGTAAATACCAAAAACTATCCCGCAAAAACGTCGAAGATATTAATGTTTTTGGAAAATTTTCAAAAACCTACGAGACGCTTTTGTCTGAGACGCCATTTATTACAAAATTTCACTTAGGGCTCATAATTTTGTAGATTTCTCAATATGATAAATAAATACTTCAAACTATCATAATTTGACGGGCCTTTGAGGCCTATACTTTTACGGCAATCTCTCTGAGTTCAGCTTTTAATTTACTCAAAGATAATAATATATATGATTTCGGAGCGGGCGTATTCAAACTCCATTGGTTTCATAACACATATAATAATATATATTTATTGAACACTAATTGAAGAGGACAATATAGTCACTTTATCTGTTGATGTATAGAACATCATAATCTGATCGTAGTTACAAGATAATAAAATTATAATATTTAAACTATAGACTTACTTGACACATCCACAGAGATAGAATTTCGAGTGGGCAGCATCTCCAACAGTATCTCGATTAAGGAACATTTTCAATGGTACGGTTTTGGATTAAATAAAACATTACTTCGGTCCGGCAAAGTCATTTCGAATACGAACTCGGCATTTAAAGTTCTTTTCACATAATTTCACTAATAGATATTAAGCACAGAGCAAGGGCACAGCCATTACCACTCCAGAATATAGCTGATTCAGGAGGGACTGCACTGAGCCTTCTCTATT
>JAQFYR010001416.1:0-10156 GCA_034694985.1 Campodea silvestrii
AATACTGCAATATAAAAAGAAAGAGAGACGAGAGAACAGGGAAATTCATGGATTAATTTTACCATGCACGCAAGCTTTATGAGTTTACGAGAATGTAAGTTTTATTTATAAGGGCAGATACCCCATCATGTTTCTGTTGATGTACTCTGTGTAAATTGTGTAAATCTACAATGGTAGGGATTTGGAGTCGCGTCCTGGGTAGTATAACCCTCTGTGCGTAGTTATGCTGGGTAAAAACTGCATTTCCAAATTTTCAACTAATAACTTTTATATCGGTATAACCTGAATAACACACAATATTCTACATTGAAATGGAACATAGAAAAACATTATTGTTTAGTGAAACTCGAGCTTTCTTAGCTTGACTACCCGTATCAGGTAAAGGTACACAGAACTTCATTCCAAAGATGCAATGCTGGTATTGTGAGATGATTTTATCAAACAAATGCAATAAAAGAAATAATGTATCGTAAACATAAGAATGCAAGTCCGAGTTATTTTATGTTGGAAATACTGGAAAATATTATATTATGTATAAATCCCACTCAGCAGGAGTATATGCTTATGTACTTTCTACAATGTTTCAAAATCACACTTGCACTGCATTCCGTTTCTAAGCGTTCTTCGTTATTATTATTAATTTTACAGTGCAATGCATTTTCATTCCCGGATATTCCTCAAGAGTATACGTACAGTATTGAATATACGAGGTTATATGGTGATACTACATACTGTACACATCAGCTACTGTACGGTGCTTTAAAGCTTGAAATACATGACTGCATTATCTTTTTATCACGGATTTAATAAATACTTTAAGTCAATATGTTACCTTGTTTCTTATTACCGTACTAGGTTTATATATATTATTTGAAAAGTTGAAAGATTACGGCTGTATTGCAATTCACACTCAATAATCCTTCTGGCGACCAGTGGCGTATGGTCGTTGGCGGGGTCCTGGTGCAAATTTTGATTTCGTGAAGTCCCCCGATCATCAGAAGATTTTCAGAGCGTTAGCAGTTCATTTTGAGGTAAAATTCTTCCATAAAAAAGGCAGCACATGCAAAATATTATCAATAAATACAAAACGATGAACAGCTTTTCAAAACATTTTATGCAGTAAACTAGCTTCCAGTATAAGAAAAAATAAAAATATGGAATTCCCTTAAATTATCATATTTAAATCGTAATATTAGTTGTACATCTAGCGGGCATTTAAGAAATATATAGAGGCATGGAGTACAGTTTAAAAATATACAGCTGATTTATTATTATCATTTTCATGAAACATTATTGAAATATTGATATTACTTCATTTAGTATTTTGTTCCATATATTGGGAGTTTCTAAACTAGTTAGCTCATTTTTATTATTTAGAGGTTTGAGGGTCCCCAAAAGCTGGACCTCGATGCAGTCTTACCACCTGCACTATATGATGATACGCCACTGCTCGCGACTTCATGACGAACAAGTTTCAATGATGCAACCAAACTTTTATTAACGTGATGACAACAAAGAAGAGTTCGTGAATGAAACTTCATAGTGAATTGAAACATGGCTGCTTGTATTGCATGATCCGTACATTTTAATAACTACTTTGCGCTTGGAGAGCAATTATGATATCTTTTATAAAATCCTTTCTGTGAAACATGAAATAACGTATTCATGCCTTCCAGTCTAATTATTCTCCATCACCAACGAGTACGGGTGTAATAGAAGGTTCAATATCACGTAGAGTCAATTCAAAATGTCTGAAACGTGTTTCATAATTAAAACTCACCATTTCTTTATACGTCATTATTACCCCCGGAGTTCCTCGACTATGTAAGTTATATTCATATATGTTGAGAAATATTATTGCTTTTCTGTTTACGTATATAACATACCACGGTAAAGATGAGAAGGAAATGAAGTCCTTTTAAAATAGTCCTTTCCATAGATAGTCAAGATATTACAGCAATTTATTTTCTTTCATATTGATATGAAGAAGAAAATTATTCGGATGTAGATCAATCTTTAGTAGGCTATATGATATTATATATTAGTGCATGGTATACTCTGAGTGTGGGAATTAAGACGGAGTATACATTATTATAAAAAATAATTGTAGGGCAACATTGTGGAATATAAGATTATTTTTAATATTGAGGACTTTCCCTACTCTGTTGTAAGATCTACCGTCTTCCCCATTCTAAATGGGCGGCTAAATGAGTTTAATGATAGTAATAAAACTAGAAACAGGATATTTATGAAATTTAGCATTTAGATACGAGTAACATGAAGGTTTGCCTGCTGTTAGAATATTAATTTCCCATTTTTTCCAATTAATTTCTATTATTAATGTATCTTCATTGTTAGCGCAATTTTCACTGTATACCTTAAGCATAGATGACACCGGGTGAGTTTACTCGCTAGTCGCCGGCGAGTTTGTATTACTTGCTCAGAGCCTACTCGTCCTGTGTCATTGGGTGAGCGAGTTTACTCGCCGGCGAGTAGCTCAGGGCGAATAAAGTTGAAGACTGCTCAACTTTACTCGCCCTGTCGGGTCGTATTTTACTCGCTCTTTCGGGTCGTATACTTATTCACTCTTTCGGGTCGTATTAATAAAAAAAAAGCAGTTAATAGTGTATGGGAACAAATTTCAAAAATTAAAAAAAAAAAATATTAAAGTCGGGATCATTTCTATACATAGCAGACCTCCCTCAATTTTTTAATTTTTGTCCAGTCGTTGACTCGTTGTCGAGAAAATAATTACGAAAAGTGCACAATGACGTCACGCATTGGAAAACGCTCACTTCTCTACTTTGTACACTGTGACGTCACTATACAGTAAACAAACGAAGTACTACTACATGGTGTTTGAACGGCTAATCGTTGACTGCAGTGTAGCCGTAGATTATGGATGAGAATAATACGAGTTATTATTGGTGTATTATTCCGTTGTGTGGAAACACTTCTATTAAAACTCCAGAAAAAGTATTTATATGAGTACCTATCGAGAAAAAGAGAAGAAAACAGTTCTGAAGCAGTTCGGAGGTGGACGATCCGGTTGTTCCGGTAGGATCGTCCCACCACAAGTTTGTATGGTGGAGTTCGGAGATCATCGGATTTCACATCACAAGTGTCAGATCTTTATGTACATGGAGATTATTATTTTGTTGTAAGTAGTTCTAATTTTTAATTATTTCGGCAAAGCACTTGAATCCAAGACTCAATGACAGGTCAGTTTTTCTCCTATAAATATATTAGGCTATAGGCTCATCATTTTCAACCTGCAATTACTCAGCTATTTATGTACGGAATTAAATAGTTTTTCTGTCAAAAATATAGGAAATGACTAACTATTTGATGGAGGCAAAATTACTTTATTTAAATTAGTGTTTGCTTGTCAAAAGTCGAAATTTTCGTATTGTTGAGACGTTGTAATCTTTGGCAATTTTTTCAGTACCTTCAAATGGAATGTAATCACCAAAAATTAAAAAAATATCCTCAGAAAGTTCAAGTCTTGCAGATTATGAGGATATTTTATTTTTGATATTACTTACGTAAAAAATTCCCAACTGAATATTGCAACTTTTCAACCATACGAAAATTTCGATTTTTGGCAAGCAAAAATGCATTTAAAGTAAACAAAATAATTCTACTTCAATCAAATACCTGAGGTCATTGCCTACATTTTAGACATTAGAATTATTTAATTCCATTGATAAATAGCTGAGTAATACAAAGTCGAAAATGAGCTTAGCCCCATGTATTTACATCTACGTATTTGAATAGCGCGTAAAATGACGTCACACTAATAACAGGCCTTTTTCTGTATTCTACAAACTCACTTCTTTTTCAAGCGTGAATTTCGAAGTTTGTGGACGTTTAAATTAATTTTTTTTGCTATAATTTTAGCTGTTTTTTTATGTAATTCTGTGAACCCATTCCCATACCCTATTGAAAGCAAAGTTAAAAGTATTTACATGGAAGCTGAATAGTTTCCAGAAAAGGGTCAACCAAAAAGCTAATCTCATGCTTTTCAAATCAAATGTGCTACAATATAAACATAATCTCCCACGTTTGTTTCACTTCCCAAATATACTTGCACTATAATGAACACTAAAGTACTTTAATTCGAATTAAATAAAAGGTTGAGATGCGGTGTTCAATTTTTTAAAATTAAGGATTTCCTTCTCCATTCAATACGTATACGTATACTAACGTTTACATAGTTATTCAAGTATTTGCTTCTAGCAAATGAAGCATTTTTACTTTTGCATATGCATACGGCCCAATGATACTGAGATTTCATCCCATACAATCCGTAAATTACAGCAAAACAAAGATGAATGAATAATGTGGCAAATAACACTTTATAAAGTGTCAACAAGTAAAAGCTGTCAGTAATCACACATTCTCTCACACGGCATTTAAATCTGTTTCAATATATGTTAAATTTGCTATTATATATCACTAATATGTTAGACCTTGTGCAGCATTACAAAACTCATTTAAAATTAATGACACGCTCGTACAGCTTAAGCGAATTGACAGGATGGCAATATAATATACAGTATGTACACATTAGTTATGCTTTCATTGCCGATGGTGCTAATTGGGGCATTTGAGTATATCATGAAACACATTCCCAATTACGATCGCTGTGGAAATCAATAGGGACTGGAAATTGAAACTTTATTTCGATTTATCAAAAATTAATCATTCTATATGAACCATTATAAATATTAACGTATTCTAGTTTGTGATGCGTGCGTACAAGAAATCACACCAATGATACTGTTATGTATGCATTCTGCCGTGTATGGCTCTCTCACAGTTTCTCTCACAAATATTTTGTTCTTATATCATTTATTTATTTATTTATTATGCACTCAATGATCTTGAAATATGGTACATTATTATACCTTCATTAATTTTGATCTTGAATTGCATCAGTGTCTTATTTCAACACGTTATTCCATCCACACATTCAACAGTTCTTTCTATTAATCAGACAATCTCCTTTACTCCAACATCGATATTATGTCGTTAGGAAATTACTACTTAAACAATAATGTTAGTTTTGGAAAGAATCTTAGTGTCACTTCCTTAGAGACCAGTTCAGTTGTGTGTTAGATATAAAGAAAATCCGTCGCGTAAAGCTTTTCACACATCACGTCGGATCGGATCGGAACGGAAAAGAGCAAAGCATATCATATGCATTCTTATGGATGAAAGACCGCACACCACGTCGGATCGGATCGGATCGAAATTTTTCCATTTAACTCCATGTTAAAAGAAAATTCTGTTCCGATCCGATCCGACGTAGTGTGCGGCTAGCATAACAGCCCATACGGGACAAAGTGTACCAAGGGGTACCAAGTGGGCGGTCTCATCCTGCCGAGTATGTGACCACACTGACAGATATGAGGAGAAGGGGGACATGGGGGTCAGCATGTCGACATCCCTCAGCCGTTAACCTTGGTTTCCGAGATACGATTTGTTATTAAGTATCTCCCCACTTATCCTCACGATGCTGGGTAGACCCCGGTACAGAACACAACTCAGAAAAGTTTCCAGGGGGTGCCAGGAGTCAAACCCGGGCCTCCAGATTACTGGTCAAGCGTGTTAACCACTAGACTACGGAGGTGTCTCTGTGTTAAATATAATAATATGAAAACACACAAAAACATTAAAAAGAAAAGCTGAAAGTCAATATCTACTGTTACATTTTGACAAAATAAAAATGGAAACAGGGATTATTATAATTAATTGAATATGACAAAAAACATTACAAAGATATACATATCCAAAAATGTTGGTTGAAAGCTAATTTATTGGAATTTTTCTTAACTTTGGAATCGAACCACACGTCAGAATATATCGCTATGAACAAAATTAAATTAAATGTCATCTATACCTATCTAACGAATCGGATCAAACTGAATTTATCAATCTGAAATAGTATAGGTAGCATATTTATCAGAGAAACAAAAATGCCTCATACGAGTTGAAGAAAGTCATGCAGGGCCTTAGAACTCAGCTCCAGATAGGGTAAATTTTCGCGAATGGTCAAGGCTAAACTAAGGGTACTTACGGAAAAGAAGAAAATTTTACACTTGGCTGACAGTGACTTCGTCATGGCGCCGGATTTGTTCCCGACCGCAATTTCTTACAGAAAAATGGCCGAGCGGCAGCTGCTAGGTATTTAACATTTTATTCCATCAAAACTTGATATAAAAATCCAACCATTCCGAAAACGAATCTTAATTTAGAGATAAAGACGTAATGAATGCAAAATACCTATTATTTTTATTGTAAATAATTTTTTTTATATATATAATACCGTGTCCTTGTTTCAGTGAACCCCAACATCGGCCCATCATTCGAACATTGATCACCTCTTGGCGGGAATGAAAATGAGACAGACGAAATAACCAATTACTGAATTACAGAGGTGCTATAGGACCTTGAAATATATTTAAAGACATTGAAAAACATGTACTCACAATACAATGAAGATTAACAAACACGTCAGGCCTTTAAAAGCCAAAAAATTAGCAAAAAACACGAAACCTCTCCAAGACCAGTTTAACCGAGCCAGCCACTGAAAGTGCACGCAGTGTATCTTTTTCCCACTCCACCCACTGACAGTGGCGTAAGAAATTTCTGTGCTCCCGGACAACTTTTTTCCTTTAAGTGGGGTAAGAATTCTTCGTTTCCATAAGCGCCCTTACGTTGGTAGTCTTCCGACGGTAAGTTAGCAGCTGGATTTGCTTTGTCCGTCATGCCTGAAGATAAAAATTAACTGGTCATCACGAATCGTACGGAGTCCCAGAGGCTTATAGCGTCAACGTGTTCTATACAATTCTCGAATCTACTTTAAATAAATACAGAATAGGATTGCCGTTTCTGTGGGTATTTATTTCTATATGCGTGTACTTCGACATGGTTTCATGTTTTCTATGTATCACCACGAGCTATTACTGCAATGGAATCAAAATAAATAATTACAGTTAAGATGTAATTTTAATATAAAATGCATACAATCTTATCTCGCCAGAAGTCTTTGAAAATTGTAACATAATATATTATTAAGTATTACTGTTCGAAATATAAAATCAAACTGAATATAATAGGGTATAGGAAGATGTTTTTTATTCTTTTATTTCGAAGTTTACACAATTTCTATAGATTAACCGCATTTTTTTAAATTTCTGACCAACCGTTGTCGAGGAATATACTATCAAACATCGTGGTCACGTGACTCCCTGAAGAAAAGCCAATTTACGCCGTGACGTCAAAACACGTCAGTTGTATGTAAAATGGGCCAAACGTATGTAAGATACTGTTTCATTTTCACAATTCTGACGCGTTTTTCAACAAAGTAGCCAAACCTCGATTTTCCACGATAACGGAAAACGTAATTTTGAATAATCGATTACAGAGTTTATGAGCTTAACGATTTTTTTGACATGGTTATTGTTTTTTCTACATTATCATAATTTTGAAATGGTGTTTATTCAAATCCATGAACCCATGCCAACACCCTATTACACGCTTAAGAAAATGCAGGTCGAATGCAACAAACCAAGTAAATCAAATAATAATTTCAAAAGTGCGATTTTTTAGGGTAATACACATATTTCAGACCCTCATTAAGGGGTACTTGATAGGGTATGAATATAAGTAATAAGAGTGGCTTAATGCAAGTTGAATATACGCATGGTACTCACCATGCAAACAAAATATATCCTAAACCAACAAAATTGTTAACTTTCAATCATAGCACAAAATACGCAATACGACATCCAAATTGGTTCGATAGCCGTTGACACACTTTTCCCATTTCTATCCATGTATAATAACCATTCTGATATAACTCCAAATTTTTCTATCCTATTCCGGATCCATTTCATTGAAATACATTATAGAACGATCTGAATTCAATTAGGAATATTTCCAAATATTTCCTATAGTTGGTATAATTATATGATATAGCCATATGCTAATTCATGTGTCAGCTCATGTTTATGCTAATAGCAAATCAGATTTATACAATGAATGTAAATGTGGGAGATTTTTAATAGAAAATATTATATAGGGATTTACGTTCGAACAATGAAAATGAATTATTTCCATATCCAATGAGTATTGTAGCATGTACATGGGTTGCGATGAAATCATTTTCTCATTTTAAGCATATGCAATATGTAATTTTATATATGTGATTTTCTCTTAAGCTTTAATTTATTCTGGGTAAAAGTTTCTTCTGTTTTACTTTGCTGCAGACAGCAGTTTCATTCGTTTATAGTGCTACGTTTTATATCTGCTTTAAATGAAAAGCACAGGTGTACTTTCTAAGTTTATGAGTTTTAAAAAAGGATTTCGTAATTAAAGTTATAATCCTTAAATAATAAAAATTCAGAAGTGGATATAAAGTTCTAAGTTAATTGATAAAATGAAAATGATATTTTGTCCTTTTGATGTATTTTGTTCTAAACCGGGGAAAGAAAACATTGTTGGTGTGTACAGTATAGTATACTGTAATCGCATACTGTCAGCAGTAGGATGTTTTTCTGTGTCTTCAGTTACACCAGATTTTTTTTCTTTTTCAGAAATGGTTCTGTAGGTCTACACTCCCAGTATGTTAACTGTACTATGCAGTGACTCACATCCTGTAGCGGAAACTATGTTCAACAATAAAACAATGTTATTAAATGAAAGTGGATACAGGGTTTTGCAATAGGGCCAACACTAATGCCCGATTACGCCAACAAAAAATAGAAGATTAAACTATTAAATTTGACTTAAAATTTTAGTTTCATTTGATTACATGGAATTCAAATCTGAAGTTAATGTTATGTTTATTAAAAAAACTTGTCACCTCTCTGTTGGTTTTGTTTATTTCGCACAGCGAACAACGTCAATCGACAAGATTCGGGAGGCCACCTCCATTTACAAGATGAATAATAAATTGTGCTTCTAGTTTACAAAATAACCATCCAATAAAGTCTTAAATTTAACTCTGAAGTTAAATTTAACCAAAGTTTAACTTTCCATTTTTTGTCAGTGCAATCGGGCAGAAATAATGGAAGATTCTCGGTTTCAGGGTTTCACAAAAGTATCATATATAATCTTCGACGGCTATACGAAATTTATTATGTTTTCATAACTAAAAGTGCAGATTTCATGCTTATTATATTTTTTTAGCAGGAACAATGGTTCCCCTCTAAAACGCCCTTGGGTTTTATATCTCTATTAAATCCTGAAATAGTGTGCGGAAGTTTTAGAAACAATTAACGGCCGTTGTTTTTCGAAGTTTAAGTACAATAGTTCAATGATGACCAAGAAGTGTACGTGAAACTAATTAAAACTGCTATATTTGTTTCAGATAATATAGTCTAAAACATTATACTCTTAATGAAACTTACAGTGCGTACTTCACTGTAAAGTTGGTATTGCAACGTTGATTGTTGCACTGTAAATCTCATTAATATCATGCATCTTTGTAGACTCTGTATGATTTAAAATAAAATGAAATTGTACAGTTTGACTCTGAATAAAGTCAAATATAACTCGTATCCTTTATATTGCAGAGTGATTACCATTTCCTTCGTTAGTGTTTTAGTTACAGTATATGAGAAATTTGATTCCTTGCATGAAAAATATATTCTCTGTAGAAAAAATTGGTTTCCCTGTAAGAAAATTTAATTGCTTGATGAAAATACTGGATTCCTTGCAACAAAAATATTATTCCCCCTCAATCTACTATACTTCAAAGTAAACGATGCCTTACTGTTTTATAGGTACATGCTACGTTTAATCCGAACCCAAACTTATTTTTTTCTCATAAATTATTTTAATTTGTAACAGCGAAACTAATTTACGGGTCTTTTCGGTTATACTGTAGCCCCGACTCACTTAATTTCGTTTATACGTCCCTAATACTATTTTAGATTTTTTTTTACAAGAAACTGAACTAAACTGACCTTCCCTGACCTGATCTGATGATTCTGATCTGCCCTAACATGGCCCAAACTGACCTAGTCTGACCCAACCTAACCTAACAAATCTAAATGCGTTTTATATTTTGGTTAGGTTGTCAGGTTTGGTTAAGGAAAGTCCGTTTAGGTCAGGGAATGTCAGATTATGCCAGTTCACTTCAGTT
>JAQFYR010001417.1:0-10153 GCA_034694985.1 Campodea silvestrii
AAATAAAAGGTACCTGTTTCCACAGTTGAATGTTCGTCGCAAACACAATGGGAACAGATTTAGGCGGTTTTAAAATCCATCGTCATATATGGTAGGAAATTTCACTCACTCGCAGCTTTTATTGCAACAATGTGTTTTGGGAATGCATATTAACTGGGAATGGTATACGAGGTTAGTATAATATGGTGTTCAAACTACATGCAATGTGTGGGAAAGAGTGGGGTCAATGACACTGTTTCTCGTAGTCGTCATTTTGAACTGAAAGCAAGTATACCCACCTGACTGGCTATATTTAGACCACCGTCAATAGGGAGGTTGGGCCAGACGTTTTTTTTTTACAAACATCTAGCTTCGGGCTTCAAGCGATCTCGTGCGGTATTGGTCACTTAATTTTATTCTTGCCTTACCATTGGACAATGCTGGAAGCTTGAAGCTAGAAGTTCACATACTGTAAAACTTCTGGCTGAACCTCCCTATTGTGGAAAAGGTCGTTCATAACTTCAGCACCATACAACCAATCACAGGTAAACCCCCGGAAAAAACACCTCTTTGGTGGATATTTGATTTTACCCCCAAGAAATACAAATACAATACAAACATTATACCTCTAAGGACTCTGCAATCACTGAATACTTTTGCGGGTCAATATTCATACGTTCAGTCATAGCTAAAAGAAATACGATGTGGGTCAATTTTTACACGCCGCAATATTATACAAATCAACGCAGTTTTTTTCAGTTACACGATATTTGACAACAATACGCAAGAATAATAACACCGAAACTGCTCAATTTCAACCTTCAGCTTCAGGGACCTTCAGCTGGAATTTTGGGGAAACTTCCAGCTTCTGGCTTCAAGAATTTGGACCGCTATTAGTCAGGAAAAATTCGTGACCTTACATCTCTCGAATATTTTCTTGTAGCTTTGAAGTTTCGAACTTCGGGAACGTTTTAGAAGATTTTTATCTTCGTGGGATTGAAGCAGACGACTTTCGGATTTTAATTTTGAATAAGGATCCAAGCTTCAGGTCAGTGTATGAAGTGAAGTTTGCGACCTCTAGCTGAAGAACAGTTTTTTACTCATGTTGAAATATATGACCACTTCTCCTTGATACTAGAAGCCAGAAATTTCCTGATTCGGGCTGAAAGTCCCTAATATATTATACCACTTGCGCAAATCGACGATTTTCAACATTATTATGTCATTTGTCAGACATGCCATTGTGCAATTCGCGATGTCAACGTCCTACACGAGGCGCTGCGATCGTTTCCCATAATCCCATCATGGAGGATGGATGACTGATAAAGTTCGTAACAGTAGAGAACCATTGTGGAAATACCAGTGACCTTTTCAATTCGCATTGTGGAACACAACAATATGCATCCATGGTTGTTCTTCATAGAAGTTTCATTTTCATCATTCTCCGAATGCACCGCAGGTAATAAATAATACGAGCTAATCCGTCAGCGAGTGTTTATAAAAACTATCAACGGATAGCCAGTCGAAGCTCCGCCGGCATCTCGAATAAGTCTGACCTAAAGTGATTTGGGATGTTAACACAGTACGCGGCGCGGGTCCTCTTACACTACGAATAGTCTAATACCATACGTAATATTTAAATAAAGGACATATATAATTATTTCAGAAAAATAATTTTATTCTAAGGAAGATTACTAAGAACATCGCTGCAAATTGACATAAACTGACGAGAAGAGTTGAAGTTAATATCAATATTGGTGTTTTTATCGGTAATTAAGTTGTACAGTTTATTGCCTCATCTAACTGTCATTAAGTAGTTCGAATACTTATTACGGAATGTCGGAATGTTGAATAAAGTGTTTGAGCCTGTGGTTTTATGGGACATTTAAAAAGTTCGAAGTTCGAGAACTGCGGGAGAACAAACGATATCACCATTTAAGAATTTATTCGAATTTCAATATCCAACTTTTTCTATTATGTATAATCCTTACAATTAATTTTGAAACTGTTTTAATTATTTACTTACACCTGCATTACAATTAACGTATTAATATATTTTCAGCATGCAAGTTACATGAACTTTATTTATTATACATGTGAACATATGACCTTCATATTTATTTGTAGCTCGTAAAGTATGTGCACGTTTCGACAATTTGATATACACTGTAATGATGGATGACGAAATATGCAATTTTTTTTACATTCAGGATACTTTAGACAGCTTTGCAAAGAACTAATGTTCGCCGCTCCATTGTCATGCGTTATTAGTGCCGTATTTTACAGCAAAAATGCCCAGTAGGCCATTATTTACATGTATATTTACATAGCTTTGACATGTGTACATTGTACAATGCTTAAAAGTAAAGAGAATGATTCTATAGCCTACTGCTACATGTAAATCATTTCGAATGTTGTATCAGTATACAGTGTGGTTGATAAAGGCATATCAATTTTGTTTTAACCAGGATATGTTTCTGAGAAGATATTTTCTTAATATTCACTAAGTTTGCGGTATTGTACATTACAGTTGATTAACAGAGCAATTGATGATTTAGGGAAGAAGAGCAGTTGAAACTTTAGCGAAGCAAGAACATTTGAAAGTTCAGCGAGGCCATAGCAAGTGAACATTTAGCGAAACATTTCGTTGATTGCAGGATTTTTGTGAAAACTAATGGCGAATAACAGTTTTTTTATTGTCTGAAGTACGTGTCATTAAAGTTGTTGACTATCACACAATTTTAGATACGGTAAATAAAATTCAATACAATAGTATAAATTCTCTTATTACAACGTAGCTAAAAACGGTTCCCATCGTTCAACACAGCAATCAGATCATAATGTTTCAGTTATATCGTACTACTTTATCAATAATCTCATATACCGTGCTTGGAAGAATTAATGCCAAAAAAATTACCTATTTCAACTGAGAAACGCAGGTACCTAGAAGAAGAACTTGACGAGTTAATACAACTTAAAGTATTGGAGCCTTGTAAATACAGTCCTTATCGTAGCTCAGGATTCCTTGTGAGTAAAAATGACCCATCACATCCTTTTCGATTTGTTTTGAACCTTAAATCTTTGAACCAGCAAACCATAGCTGACCGGGTGAGTGCGGATTCCGTGGCGGATATATATGCAATGATAGGGGATGCAAAACACATATCGTCTTGGGATTTGAGCAAATCTTTTTATCAGCTGAATTTACACCCCGATGACAGATTTAAAACCGCAATATCTTACGGAGGAAGACAGCTACAATTAGCCCGTGCACCAATGGGAGGGGTAAGCAGTCTTTCAACGTTAAACCGATTGATGCGAATAGTCTTATCCGATTTGTATTATAAGAACTGTGCGTTCTACGCTGATGACATAGTGGCTTTTAGCTCAGGGAGTCAACAGCAACATGCAGAACTGATAGTTGAGGTGCTAACAAGATTCCAGAAAGCAAATCTCACGTTAAATGCAAGTAAGAGCAAAATTTTCTCAAAAAGTGTAACCTTTCTGGGTAATACGATAACCAGCGACGGGAAAATAACAGCAAACGCAAATAAGTTGGAAGCTATTAAGAACATCGCATTTCCAAAAACCAAAAAACAATTGAAGTCTGGGTTAGGATTATTTTCATTCTTTTCTCGGTACATTCCGTTTTATTCAGATCTAGCAAAACCGCTAACCAACATGACTAAAAAGGAGTGTAAGAAAATACAATGGTCCGAACTGGCAGAAAATAATTTCAATACCATAAAAGATGCGTTAATTCACTCATGTGAGCAAGTCAGACCTCAACCAGAAAAACCTTATTATATACAGCTCGCTTGTACATACGATGCGATAAGTGGCGTTCTGTTTCAATACAAGGATGAAGATAAAAACCCAATACCCAACAGTTTCTATAGTAGATTATTAACCGATGTAGAAAGTAGGTGGACTGGTGACGAGAAGTTGATATTGGCACTGCACAGTATGGTGTATAAGTTTAGACATTTGTTGGAAAGTAACAAATTTTACGTCGTAACTGATAATCCGAACCTTAAGTATTCAATGAAAAACCTGGATAATCACGGAAGGATATCACGTCTCATGGTTTCATTGATCCATTTCAATATAGAAGTCATATATAAGAAGAATATCAACATTCTAGCCGCTTACGCACTGGTACATGGGATTAGTATAATAACCGACGAAGAAGACCATCAGTCGAAAACCGAAATCGCCACTAAAGATGAAAAACCAAAAAAGAAAGCAGATAAGAAATGCGATATAGTCAAGTTGCAAGAGATTGAATTACCGGCCGATTTTAACCCGGAAAATGAGGTAATATCTTTGAATAAAAACCTAATTGAAGTAAAGAGATCCCAGACGAAGTCGATTAATTATATCCAAACGGAAGAAGATAGCGGGAAAATAAGAGTGGAGTTACCGGAGTACGAGTTTTATGTAAAAGTGAAGTCATTAAGACAGAGTCAAGAAAACTTTAGTACTTATGAGCGGGATTGTTTGGGTATTGTAATTAAGCTATTTGTTGAAAAAATATTTTTGGGATCTGAAGAAAGAAAGAGTAGGTTCAAGCGTGATACTACATTAAGAAAAAAAATATCCGACATTATAGAACGTCATATTAATTCTTTTCTTATAAAAACCAAGCTATTAGTGCGTCAACTGAAAAATGGAAATATTTGTGTAACTGAAGCCTATGTAGAGGAATTTTTCGATAGTGTGAAAAATATACCTAACTACGTACAAATGAACAATAACCAGTTCATCGCAGGCGCAAAGAAGACAAGTGAATGCATGCAGATTACCGAAAAACCGAAATTACCCAAAGTGAATAGTGTTTTGAGTATGTCAAAACAAGAACTAGGAAAACTTCAACGGGAGGATCCTGAATTATCCAAGATTATTAAAGCCATCGAGGAAGAATATTCATATGAAAAGTGGGTGCAAATGAACGTGCGTGACTTCCAAATGTTTAGCGTTTCATCTGAGGGCCTTTTATATAAATATTATCCAAGTAAGTTTCCACGTGAACATATAGAAAAGAAGGCGTATGAAAGCGACTATAAAATATGCATTCCAGCAGTATTAACCGAGAAGGTAATAAAATATTTCCATGAGGACAGTGAAGCGCATGTAGGAGCTGAATCTACATTTAACCGAGTGATAGGATCTTGTACGTGGAAATTCATGTTACGTGACATAAAAACCTATACTAAAACCTGTAGCCATTGTCAATTAGCGATTACGAGAACGAGGGAATTGCCTTTCGGGCTTGCGGGAAGGTCAAGTATTAGTGAAGTTGGATGTCTAGCCAATATTGATTTTGTCGGGCCGTATTTAAAGTCGTATAGCAACGCAGAGTACGTACTCGTAATAAACTGTAATATGTCTGGATATTGCTTCTTGTTTCCTGTTTCAAAACCGAATAGTGTCACAACAGCCAGGCTATTTGAAAAGACCTTAAAGTACTGGACACCAAAGCAAATCATAAGTGATAATAGTACGATCTTCACCAGTAAGTATTTTAAGGACTTTTGTAAAAAACGTAACATCCGATTAACACAGAACTCACCATACGCCGCTTGGAATAACCGAACTGAGAGACTGAATAAAATTATAAAACAACTACTGATCGCTAACTTAAAAAACCAAAGGCAATGGAGTAGCAAGATACCAAAAATTGAAGCTCTGATCAACAGCCTGAAGAATTCTGCGACTTCCTATACTCCTAATAATCTGTTCCTTGGAAGAGACATACAAACCGATTTTACCTTGAAATTCGGTAAGCAAGATATACAGTATGACTCAAATAATGCACCAGATATAGAATACATTTTATCCCGTGTGTCGGACATGAATACGATAGCTCGCCAAAATGTAACAGAATCTAGAGAAAAAGCCAAGTTTTCTTTCGACAAGAAAAGGAAAGAAAATACGCTCAGGGTAGGCGATGTAGTAAAGAGGTATTGCTTCAAGAAGAGCGATGCTGCAGCAGGGTATTCTAGTAAAATTGGGCAACGTTTTACCGGTCCTTACGTCATCGTTAGTCAAACCTCATATAACAGCTTTTATATTGCACCGATGGATAACCTGAGTAACAAGTTTAAGTGTCACGCGACACATCTCATGAGATATTATTTGAGAGGAAAAACCGAAGATTGTAATGAAAAAACCAAGGAGGTGCAGGACATAGGTGATAGTAGCGAAGACGAAACTGAGGACTTGGAACCTATCCAGCAAAACACACAGCCAGAAACGGTAGATCAGAGTGTAAAACCGAAGCCCCGACCTAAAAGAGCTATAAAAAAACCTGCAAGATATTTGAATAATATTCAAGTAGATGACGAGCAAAAAACCAATGCTAATTTGTTGAAAAGCCAATCTAGATTGCGAGTCATGAGGTTACAACCTGCCATTGATTATTTATTAAAACCGAATAGTATGGAATATGACCTGTCAAACCCTAAAAACCCTATAGAATGGTTCGTTGATGGTAGCTCTCTCAAAAACGGACAGGATGATACATCAGCTGGTATAGGATTAGTATGTAAATCTATACCTAACTTGAATAAAGCATACAAACTAGAAAAACCGATGAATAACAACGGAACCGAACTGTACGCAATATTCAAAGCATTAAGTCTTTCTTTGGAAATCCAGGTCACTGATGTGAAGATAATAACCGATTCTAATTACTGCGTTAACTTGTTTAATACGTGGGTAAAGACTTGGGCAGGAAATGGATTCGTAACAGCAGCTAAAAAACCGATACAGAATAAAAATGTAATATTCGCTATATTATATTTAGTTAAAAAATTTAACTCAGTGACCTTTGAACACGTAGCGGGTCATTCAGACTCGTTAGAAAATATTTTTGCGGACAGCCTATCTTATTTTGCCTCTACAAGTTACGATATGTCAATATGGAAAACCGATATGCAGTTATTAAAATAACAAACATAAAATTTCATATGAATTTTGGTTGTTATTTGAAGGAAAATACCGATTAGAGTCCTAAAAAACAATTAAAAGGTCAATAACAAAAGAAGGGGAAAATAAGCAATAAAGCAATATCAGAAGTGAAAATTTAAGCGTAATTCTCAAATACATTAATCTGCAAGAATAAGTGTAAGATTAAAACGAAATAGCTCAATAATGGAAGGTGAAAAGAAGAATGGTAGTGAAGAAAAGGAGGTAAGGAAATCTTACAAAACAGAAAACCGATTCGACCCTCGAGAAAGCGAACGATACAGGGACAGAAGGTATCAGAACGAATAACCAAATGCCAATAAGAGACAGAAATATGAAGAAGGCCCACAAAGAAGAGGTGAATACTGGTGTGTGGGCGATGATCGTGATATGAAGCAGTATATAGTGAGAGAAGGAGTTTTGATGTTTCGGGATAAATACCACCCTGAGGACCCTTGGTGTTCGAACGAGAGACCCGGTGATAGTAATATCTGTAGATGTTTCTTGGGTACCAAACACTGCGCTCTACTCTGCCCTATTAAATATCATAGGAAAAAGCTCTATGATGAACTCGAAGAACTGGGAATAAAGTTAAAGTTTGACTACAAACACATTTGTGAGACGTGGGAGAAAGATCCAAGGAATAAGGTACAGAAGGAAAAATATGGCTTGCCCTGGATCGAGTGGAACCCACAGAACGAAATGCTGAGAAAATTACCAGAACAGAAGAAGGCAAATGTAGAACATGCAAGAAAATCCGAAGCAACTAGCGGCCAAAAACCAAAGATACACGAGGGCGCCGAAAAAGTAACAGAAAACAAAAAAAAACGAAGTGATTCAAAACCGAATAGCGCTGAAACAGAGAAAGAAAGTACGGTGAAAAGCCAGATATTTTACATGGGAGAATCCGTAGATACGTGGAAAAACAAAGCAGACATTATGATGAAGGAGAATGAATATCTTGAAGCTAAGCTGAAAGAACTGAGAGTAGAAGCTAAGAAAGATATTAGCAGAATCAGAAACCTTGTAGACGAAAACCTAAAGCTGAGAGGTAAGTTAGAAGACTATGAGAAGAAAATGGCTGGAATGGAACTGGGTAAACTGTGGGAAGACAAGGGCGAATTAATTAGCGTGGAAAACTTGGTTCCTATAAGAGAGGGGGAAATCATTGAAATAAAGTGAGTATTAAAAAACCGAGGTTTGTAGTATTAAAAAAAGCGAAATTTGTGATATTAAAAACCAATCAATGATATGCATGCAAAATACCGAACGCATAAAGAGCTCTACCAGTAATTGAAGAGAAGATGAACGATCTTAAGGTATCAGTGCGAAAGAACTGGACCTAAAGATTGTTGGAAAAATATATATATGAATATGTGCTATTGTTATAATGAATAATAAACAGAACTTGTGTTGTTGATCTCAATGAATTCAGCTGTGTTTTTATTGGGGTCTGCTAAAGTTTTGTCATTTAAATTAATTGTTGCAGTAAAGGGTATTATACGGTTAGTTTGCGTATTGGAAAAGATAAAGGATACAGTATTGAAGTGATTTGACAGTATCAGGAGGATACAATAGTTGTTAAAAGTCGGAAGACAGTTTCATTACTCGAGTGGTATTTGTTCATGTGAGTAATTTAAGTTCAAAAATGATCTGGAGCTTGATACTTTAAAACGTTCGCAACGAGTTCCATTTGTAATTACTACTGAAGAGCTCTGTGTTTTGTTATAATTATTATAGAAATTGTTTTAAAGAGTTTATTTACTGTAATCTATTTTATATTTGATAAAAATTGAACTACAGTGTAGATTATCATTTAGTTTTAGAGTTCTGTAGTTTCCTCCAAACACCAATAATGATAATTTTGGCATTTTTTTCAGACATGAAGAAAATGGTGCTGCAGAATCAATGAGAGGAGATATAAACTATTGGGAAGCTTCAGTACAAATAAACAGCTAAGATGCTAAATCACCAAAGAATCTTTATTGATACCAGAAATAATAAAATTATAATATTTTATACTTTATTAGTTTATATGAAAATCACAGTATTTTTTTTTATTTTTGTAATTTTATAAATAAAATTGTCACTGCCAATGTTTCTGATTTTTAAAAGTACAATATATTAATGTGAAATATTAAGTGGAGGTTTATATTGTTACATTTAATATGTTACCAGATTTATATAGATATTTTCAAGTACGGATGTGGGACTGTGTCAGTACCCGAAAATTTGAGTTGCGTTTGCGTTCGTGTATTCGAATCTAACGAGCCAATTTCAGAATCTCTTAACTCATAAAATGGGTTCTAAAAAAGCTGAATGATTGCAATTTTCCCACATTAACCCAGTGGGCGCGAATAATGAGTTCGACTTGTTATAGTTTTTCTGTGCCGTAAATCTGAATGACGAGATACACCAGTCTAAAAAATATTTATTTTGCTTGTAAATGTGTTTGTGATGAAATTTGAGTCCGATTTTTTTTTCTTAAATTTTCTTCAAAAAATGAAATCCGGACTCTAGGTACAATTTATATACTGAAATAAATCCATACCCAATGGGCTAATGGGGACCTCGACTTTTTGAAAAAGCACAGAACTTTCAAACAAAGCTGTTGAACGCTTATTTGGTTGTGAAGAAGTGAAAAAGCTTCAAGGTCCCAGTAATAAACTTATCTATATGGTACACAGTAATAAGTTAGTAGGAACATATTAGCAATATTCTGGGTTTCTTTTATGGTTTAAAAAAAATGTAATAAATCTTTCACATCAGAACAGAACTCTTTGTAATCTGAATATAAATGCAAGTTTTCTAAGAATGGCTAATTCCATATTGTGTAGTACATTAACATGAATAAACAGTACATAATGCTGATCATCTTACATATGAATAAGAAATTGCAGTGCTCAGTGCATAAGAGACAAAATTGCGAAGTAGTTGGACTTGCAACTACTGTGACATTGAATTGAAATGACATTATTTAATTTCATGTGTTGTATAAAAGTAGAAAATGTTACACTAGACAAAAATTTACAAAGGATTATCAAATATCATACTGTAGATCAAGTATGATTATAGCATTTATGGTAGTTTTGAAGATCATTTCAAATTTTGTACGGATGTACTTCCATATCTACAACCAAATTTTGGCTGTAGATTCCGAAGTACTTCCCCCCTGGGAGTACTTCCATATCTACAGCCAAATTTA
>JAQFYR010001418.1:0-10152 GCA_034694985.1 Campodea silvestrii
ACTTATTTTAAAGCAGCTTCAAACAGTTAATTTTGGATGACATCCTACATAACTAGGCAAGCAAAATGCAGTTGTATACGATTTATGGTAAGACGAGGTATACTGTAGGAGTGTATGTAATTGTTTGATATATTGTGTAGTTATATTTCTAATCATACGTCATACCCATAATTTGAGGACAATTTACCACAGACCTTTTTTATGTTATTATATTTTACTTTAAGTAATCTACACCCATGTTTTTGTACGCAATTTCTAGTTTATAACTTTAGATAAAAACGTTTCGAATAAGTTTCAAGCAAAGTGCAATACCCGATTTACGTCATCATATTCTCCTGTTGGCATTTATTATTGTTTTTTGATAATAATAATAATCAGTATAGGAATGAGTCATTATCTTCCGCATGTACCCATTAAAATTATTTATTGCTCTCACAACATTATTTACGATTTTTTCTATTTCAGTTGCAAGTTCATTACTCTGATAGTCTCAATATTGAATGTCATAAACTATGTATAAAAATATTGTCATTACTGAGTCATCTGAGAACGACGCTATTTACTCAAAGGTTGAAAATATAAAAAAATTTAAAAATAAAATAAAAAATGAGTAAGTAAAAATGGAAACCAAGTATCCTGAAGCGCTGTGTAACCTAGGCCGCTCTGTTGTTCACCAGGTTGCATGCGTGGACGTGGTTCCTGCAGGCGTACGTTCGATACACTTCGTAGAAGACGTGAAGGGAAATAAATTAGTGTGTGCGTTTACTTAAAATGATAAAAAGAGATTATTCAAATAAGGTTCCAGTTGTTGTTGTACACAATGCAATATTGATTTGGAACATGCAACGTTTAACATAACAAATAATGTATATTGATTATGCTAACCATAATTGTCAAAGTTAACTTTATTAATAATAAAGAATTAACAGACTAAGGCGGATAGACCTGGTAATCTGCCATTGTAGGTAATTTTACAGGGTAAACTTCTTATATGTTTTCACGGGAATAGTGATATTTTAATAATAAAAAAATTAAATTCAGTAATTTTATTTCCCACGAAGCAACAACATGTTGTGGTTGCTGGTATGCTGGAAAACGTCCTAGAATTTTTGAGTTAAATTCATCTTTGTTTCATCATGCTGTGACGTAGCAATCACACAAATCTAGGATTATGAAATCACTGGTACATTTTACAAAAATGTTTGATGATGAGTTTTGATGACAAATACTTATTCTGCATTTTCAACTTTTTTTAACCTTTTTCTTTTAAGGATGGCTGGAGGTAGGCGAGCTGCGAACAAGAAAAATAGTAACAGATCTAGGAAAAAAAATCAGAACAAGGAAGATGAGGCAATTCAGGAAAATTCTGAAATGGTAAAAGAACTTGAGAGATAATGTTACAGGCATGGGCGTCCGCAGAAAAAATGTAAGGGGAGAAGGCAAGATTGCCAAGTCAAAGGTGTAGAAATGTTTTGCCTTATTATCACAAAAAGTATTTAAGGTGTTTTTAGTTACCAAAAGTTTGAAATTTTTGTTACATTTTCCTTCTTTTTCTTTCACTTTTTCGTAATTTTTTAGTTCTTCAAAAGTACAGGGGAAGGGAGGTAAGCCCCCCCCCAGGTAGGTAAAAAGTATAGTGTTTTTTTTTATTATTTTATTTTATTTATTAAAATAAACTTGCTGCGTAGTAAGTAATACACAAAGAGTAACGAAACATTGTCTTTTGGATTTGAAATATATTTAGGGGAGACTCGAGAGAGTATAGGAAGGTAAGACTGGAAAACTTTTTTCTAGACACAGATTAATATAGTGTTGGATTACCATAATGTTTTAACTTTTATGCGTCGCTAAAAAATTGGAAAAGAAAGGTAACACATTCACTTTCTTTGAAATTTTAAAACAAGATTGATGTAACAAAAATAATATTATAAAGCAATCTCGCCATAACTGTAGTTATAACCTATCGATTTTTGACATCAGTACGAAAAAAAAAATCGAAGTTCACAATAGAGTGATTCTTTTCAGTGCATCTCAGCAGGAAGGTTTGGTTTTATATATTTCGATTAGTTGGAAATATCTGCAACCATCAATACTGATGAGTACACATAATGTCCTGTAATCATACAATTTAGTATAATTATTGTCTTCTTAGCATGCAAGGGATTAAGATTAACTTAAAAAAATCGATATCAAGGTTTTAAAAGTATGAAACTTGGAAAATATCATCAAAGTACAGAAAATCTAAAATAACCTTCAAAAATAAATTTCGTAAACATAAAAATTTAGTACATAAATATAATAATCGTCGGGTAATCCCTTTAATTATGGTTGATTTTCAAAGTATTTGACATGATTCTGAAAAGAAGAGGAAAAAGCTATTAAAAGTAAAACTCAATATCAGTTTGCACTAATTTTTATTTATGTTCTTAATATTTTCCGCTATAGGTGACATTACTGTTTACATAATAACGTTTAAGAAAGGAAAAAACATTAAAAACTACTTTGCATAAGAAAGCAGTTTGGCGGGTGTGGTATTTTCAGAGCAACCCGCATTTTGTAATTGAAAACAGTACTGACCTGGTACCGTACATACGATGCTAATTTCTAATAAATTAAATGCAATTCAAGTAGTTAACTGAGTGAATCAGCAATAATAAATTTGGAAGATATACACTAGCATGTCTCAGTAACTTATTGTATGTATTCTACACTTTCTCATTTTATTCTGTGCTGTCAGGTATTGTATCATGTTTTACGAAATAACAATTTTCCTTATTTTATTTTCACATTTTTTTTTTTTTTTTTTTTTTTTTTTTTTTTTTTTTTTTTTTTAGCTAATTTCAGATTTTCGAGATTTGAAAGTTTACTACGAAGTATTCGCCAAAGTGCATCGCATTACATCGGAACCAGACGATGACACGACAAAGCAGCTGGGTAAGATTGCCTAATTTTTAGGAATTGCATATTACTGAAGCAAATTAAGTAGTAAAAACAGTTTCTTACCTTTAAACTTTTCAGCTTATACAACAACAAATAAGATGTTAGTATTACTTAAGCACCGGACCACTATTGTGCAAATTTAAAGAGTTACATATTAGCAACAGTAAAGAAGTAGAAAAAATAAAGAAGTAGAATATTAACATGATGGTCTTTTTTTTTTATCTAACTCATTTTACAATTTATTTTCAGAGGAGTTTCTTAATAAAATGAAGAATATGACATGCAAAACTGTTCTGGTGGACATTTGCTTTATTGTGAAAAAGGCACATGTAGAATTCACAAGCAAGGTAAGAATTTTTCAATGGAGAAATGTGTGAAATTTTGTCTCCTATACAGTAACTTTATCACTGGATGGATACTTTATAATGTTGTTACATTTGTCATTTGGTACAGGTCAGTGTCGATTTAGTAATGGCATGTGAAAAACAAAAGCTTTGTTTTCATGCATGCCAATTGTTCTGTTTTTTTCTAAGGTCAGTATCGAAATATCGTCTATTAATAAATTATACGGAAGCTCTAAAGGTACTGCTGAAATTGCATTGACAGTCAAGCTATGATACGGTCTTTGAAATATGGGAGTAGGTTCCGCCTATTCGGTAGGTATTTGTCATATTCGGTAGTAAATTGAACTACTCGGTATTCGTCCGAATAGTAATTTTGTTAATATTCGGTATTCGGTCGAATATTTTTTGCCAATTATTTGGTATTCGGCCGAATAGTTGTTTTGCCAATTATTTGGTATTCGGTATTCGGTCGAATAGTTGCAATATTCGGTGGACACTTATAACTCAATGTTCGCAGAATATTTTGTTCTTTGCATTTATGCAGAGAGAGCAAATTTCAGTTTTTAAACATTGCTACAAATAAATGAACGTATATTTCGGACTTATAATACTTTTAACTTTTTAAGATGGTTTCTCAAAGAAAATTGTTACTCAAATTTGTTGTTTTACTGTAGAAAATTGAAAAATCAGAATCACTTATTTCACTTGTATGATGAAAGCTAGATTTGTTAATTCTGTTTGGATCATATACGGTAATGTTATACTGAAGTAAGTCACTGCGAATTACTTATATTGTAGTTATACTGAAGTAAGTCATTAACAGTGACATACTGAAATAAGTCACTCTAAGTCATTTTTTTATACTGAGTAAGTAAGTCACTATACTAAGTAAGTCACTATAAGTCACTTATACTGAAGTAAGTCACTATACGTGGAGTAAGTCACTAATAATACCAAATATCTAATTTGTATAATATCCGAACTTGTTTGTCTTATCTTCTGCTTGCTACTGTGCATATAGTTTTCAGGAATATAAAACATCTTTCCTGAATTCAATCTACTGTAATTTTGACCTTTATTAGAAAATAAAATTTAAAAATATAACTATTCGGTATTCGACCGAATATTTCAGGTATTCAGTACTTTTCCGAGTGTTATTCTTTAATTATGGCCATTATGGGCTATGTATATCGAGGGCTTGGAACAAGAATTGGTTATGTCCATGATTTTTTTTTCAGCGAGAATTTTTCAGGAGATGAAATTTAAACTTTGATCTTCTCTGAAAATTCATGTTTCACATTTAAAAATGTTCTGTTAATTTAATTAAAAGCTCTTAGTAGTTGTTTAACAGATGACTTTCTTCTTATTCTATATAATTATTAGTTTAACGACTTTAACTTAAGTTCAATATTGTTAACTGTGGACTTAACCAATTTTTGCTTTGCTGCAAATGATTTTGCCCAAAAGTTTCAGTGTAAAAACTGGATATAAATTCTAAAAATTGATAATAATGGTTAAGTTAATTGAATGATAACTGACAATTTTCAATAAAATGAAATAGCGCTTTTTTGGACTTAGGAACCAAATGCTGTTTAATTTTGACTAAATTGTGTAACACAATAATAAACTACATCAACATCAATCGTTACATAGTTGCATGTTTAAGTGCAGTACAAAGTAACAACATTATAACAATTACAATGGAACATTAAGTTAAGAAGACATTTTCAAACTCTTCAGCACGGTTGTATTTTCGACAAAGATTTAGTTCTTCTTTCAAGTGTTAACAGCAGGAAAAATTATAGTAATAATACAAAAAAGTGCTTCACCTTTTAATAAAAAAAAAACAACAAAAAGAACATGATTTTAGTTGAAATCGACCCATCAATAACCTGCATTATTTTAATCATCTCTTATTTGTAATTTCACACATTGACGAGGAACTTCATACTTTTAATTAAAAATAATGTTGCCTGAGATCTACAATAATTTTGTTTTGAAAGATACTGTTGTTTAGAAACCATAGATTTTTGTTTGTAACTTAAAATTATATTACCATTCACTACCGTAACTGTAGGCGTACTAATTATTTTTCTTGCTGCTTTTTTTTGTAGTCATTGCGGTATCGGTATTTGTTTTGCTTCTTGTGGTAACATACTCTCTCTACTGCATTACTTAAAGTGCAATCATTACCCACTAATAAATGTGACAAATGCTTAAGGCTAAAATAATTGTGCATAATAATAAAGTAACTTGTAAAACTCTGTTCCACTTTACAGATTAAGCAGTAATCTAACAAAATACATTCACTCATTTCTGTGATAAAAGATAAATAATTCTTTTTCGTTTAATTTAATAAAATCAGCAGTACAATTATCATTATTATTACATAAAAATGAAGAGTTTTGTTAATGAAAACAAGTTTCAAAAACTGTCTCTCCGGAAAATGTTGAAAAACTGAGCTTATTTTTACGTGAACCCTGCAATATTCTCCATGAGTTTACCGTCTTGTTTAGATCCGTATTATCGTGTGTTTCCAAATGCATCATGGAAATTATTTTACTTCACCTTAAAAATTAATAATTATCATGAGAGACATCCTTTTGTGAAAAGTAGTGGTTAAATAATTGAAACTAAATGTAAGAAGTTTTCACTATCCTCTATTAAGACTACTGAATTTTTACTCATTTTGAAATATAATTTCAATTAATATCATTGTAACCACTTTTCTATGACAAGTAAAATAAATTAGTTCTTGCTGATTTTAATGAAAATGAACCCACAAAATTTCAGTTTTAGCAGCTATTTACCAACTAATAATTTGATGCTACATTACAGAACATTAAATTCTAACAATTTCAGTGGTCCAAGATGAGATATTACTGGTGAAGAGTACGGATATTCTTCAGTTATACTCGATGCTAACCATTGTTGTACTTTCGTGTTGGGACTACCAGTAATATTCCATTGACTATCATCAGCATGTTTTTTGTTGCTTTGGGTTTCAATACTACTTCGCTTAACTAAGATGTAAAAAAAAAACAGTTATGATATTTTATTGTTTCAAAAAATAAAATAATAATGATTATCTAAAAAACGAAGTAAACATCCTTATAGCCCCGCTGTTATTAATTTATTTTCATTCAAGCATACCATGAGCAAGAAGTATAATTTCAGAGTTAGTTATTGTCACCAAAGTTAAAAGTAGTTATAATTATTTCTGAAAACCAAGTTTAAGTAGATTGATAACTTAATCTGCTTTTAATTATTCCATTCCAAAACATAAGCAGCTGAACCGAAGAAAGTTTTCTACTTAGCTTCAAAGATACTGTTTTTAATTTTGGCCTTGTGACGATAAAATTTTACTTTCGAAATCGGTCACTGTCTACTGAGTCTTGCAAATGCTGAAGTGGGTATGAAACTATGAGGATATTATTTTGTTTCCTTTATTCTTCAAGTATTTATCAAGTTCATAGAAACTGCGTAATGAGCACAATTTTCAATTCCTCAAAAAAATGCTAAAAATATAATTATAGGCTAGCCTGGGTTAATTAACATTTTTCTCAATAACATTAAGAAATTAAATAAATAATGCGAGCACTATGTAAAATAACGTACTATTTATGTGTAGCACTGTGTAAAATAACGTACTATTTATGTGTAGCACTGTGTAAAATAACGTACTATTTAACTAAGCTACATTATTTTTACTTATATAGGTGGTGTATCAATAATTAAAATACCATTTTAAAAAAAATGTTTTCTTATTGTTAAAAATAATAATCATTTTTGTGACATTGCCATCTACATAATAGTCCTGCATAATTTTGTAAAACTAAAACAAACAAAAATTTTGCTCAATTAAATTTACTTACAAAACAATCATTTTGTTGAGCAAAAACTGGCTTTGTCCATGTTAAACATAATTTCGGATTTTATTTTTGAACGGTTACCATTGATTGTTAAAGCAATAACTGTCTAAGTACATTGGTGAACATTTTCAACGTGTATAATTTTTCCTAACGATCTTAAATTTTAGGGCAAAAACTGATTATGTCCTGTAAAAAGCCAACAATATTTTTTTGTTGGTTACAAAGCAACACTCAATCTACTCAGAACTAATAATGGCTTTAAGCAAGAAACAAAATAATATTCTAAAGCTTTCTTATTGCAGACAACTTACGTTTGTTCACTATTTCAGCTGATGCCTTTAAAATCTTCGAAATCCTTGAAGATTGCATGTTTTTTTTAATTATAGCTGGGAAAGTCTCACTCTGTTTCAACACATGGCGCCATTATTAAAAAGCAAACTGTTACGCCGTTTCACAACTTCGAAAATAATTTCTATGCAAAACTGTAGTTACAACAAATATCACATTCACTTCGAGCAAAAACTGAACTTGTCCATTTAATCATTTTCTGATACAAGTAATTGGTGGCAAGGTAGGAGCAAAAATAGGTTATGTCCATTTGCAACATAATTTTCATCAACAATAACGGTATTTCTCATTATTCTCAAAGGCAAAAACTGATTAAGTCCAGATAGGCATATTTTGCTCTAACGAATATTATTATTATTTGGAATAATTACTTGGTTATGTCCACATAAACACTTTTTGCACAATTGAATACTTACTTTAAATTACCGCAGATTTGATCATCTCCACTTGGTCACTTTTTGCATCAATAAAAAAATTATCAAACACATATCCAGATATGATTATAATATCATAACCATTTCTTGCTCTGAATAAACATATTGATAATTATTTAGTCAAAACTACGCCGCTCGCTGGGAGTCAAACTATTGAATTTACCCCTCTATTATTTTTTCCCCATGAAGATTACAACATGTGGGACCTCTGGAGATAAAAATCGGCATTTCAAAAAAATTGAAAAATACTACGGACATAACCAGTTTTTGTTCCAAGCCCTTGATATATAATTGATTTTATAATATACAGTAAAACTTTAATTTTCATAACAGAGATTTCTTGATCAATATGTCATATACAAAATGAATTTCCATCTCGCTTCGTTCGGGTTTTCTTTTGCGTAATATCTCTCGTTTCCCTCTGATTTTTATCAGGAAAGTTGGCAACATACGGTACAATTGATTTTGTAATATATAGTAAAACAATAAATCACAAATACAATAAGTAACAACTAACAAAATTGTGAAGTTAAGAAATTTTGTTACATACAAAAATGCAATTCAGGGAAATACAACGAAAGTAACATTATTTTTATATTGCATAGTAAAAATAAACATTATAACTTCGGATGGAATTACACTATTGGTTTGCACAGGCTAAATAAAACAGGCCATTATACATATTTTATTTTTATTTTAAAACACTGGCAATTATCTTTTTGTGTGTGATATGTTTAAGTGATACAAAACACCCATTAACAATACAAACAACAGTACAATATTAGATGTCTGGTAGACCTCTGGTAACCATCAAATTATCACATCGTAAATTTGTAACAAATCACAAAAAATGTGACATTACGTCATAATTAAAATTTCACTAAAAATATATAGAAATTCACTTCGAGTTTTAAAATAAATAATAAGGTACTGCACTCCAGGAAATCTCGGCGATAATTTCGTAATAAAAAGTCCGACAACCTAACAGTGGAACATGCTAAAACACGACACAGTGAATAAAGTTCATTTTCCGACAAAAGATGAGAGTGATGACCAACACTTTTGCAGAACCTGTTGAAGAAGAAAGAGCATGCTGTAATTATATACAAGAATTAGTTCATCATTATTAATGGTGGAGTAAGCAAAATGTATTCTCGTTAGGCAAACAAACGGAATTTTTTTTAACGAAAATAGGAAAAGAAGAAAAACTCATTACGGTAATTAAAACTGCACATTTTGCACTAAAAATGTAAAATTTGCGCCGTCGGTATGCTTGGACACTTTTTTTTATATATATATTTTAATTGCTTCTCGTGCTTCTGTTCTGTCTACTGCCAGCTACCCCCCCCCCCGCACCATCGGGAATTCGGGAGTCACTGCACCTCCGTCGGGCAAATCTTGACGCTACCACTGTTACTGACAGAAATTAAAATTACCGTACGGTACTAAAAGTAGTGATCGGACGAATATTCGAATATTTTAATATTCGAAGCCGAATATCGCTACTCAAATATTCGTTTATTTTTTTTATTGTTTTTTTTATAATTTAATATCTCCGCCAGTTTTTAAGATATTTCGACGATACAAAAAGGCGATCCATAAAAAACATCTAAATTGTCGAAAAAACTTTGTTTCACAAAAATTCGTTGACTACATGGCCGTCTATAACAAAATAAAAAGGTGAGTCATCTCATCTTATGGAAGGAACCCAAAATGGTCTAAGTTTTTCTCATATATACGAAGTAATTTTTGTCATAGACGGACTTGTAGTGAACGGATTTTCGTGAAACAAAGTTTTTTTTAGCCAATTGAGATGTTTTCTATAGGTCGCCTTTTTGTTTTGTTGAAATATCTTAAAAACTGACAGGGGGGAAAAACGCTACGAATATTAGAATAATTTTCGCCACGAATAGTTAAAATCGCTATTCGTCCAATCACTAACTAAAAGATGGAAAGTTCTCTAACAATCTTATTATTTTATTCAATTTATTGTGTAATTTTTAAAATAACGATTTCAGAATTAGGCCTACTTTTTATTTCATTTTAAAAATACTAGGCCTAGGCCTATTTTTTTAATGATTATTATAACAAAGTGTTTTTACGATATATCTTCGGATTAGTAAGTTTGATATCATTTTATTCTATCTGATACGGACAAATTTGCTAGTTTGATATTTATAATTATAAATTATAAAAGGATAACAATACACTTCA
>JAQFYR010001419.1:0-10150 GCA_034694985.1 Campodea silvestrii
CGTGATTCACAGATATTCTCTGATTCACAGCGATTCTCTCTGATTCACAGCGATTCCCTCTGATTCACAGCGATTCTATCTGATTCACAGCACCAATGTACGAGATTCACACGATTGTCCACCCCCTCGGATCTTTCTATATTGTCCTTGTGTATGTTGGGGGGGGGGTCACACTTTTGTTAATATTGATAGGTATCACGTTTTTATTATATTGCCGAACGTTACATTCACTGAGTCCAGTCTTATGTCCCCCCCCTCGGTCGAACCTCTGGCGCCACCCCTGGGGAAGAAACTACGTAAGAAATACATTCTGAACAATTTCAAAATCTAAAATAAATTTATTTAAAACAAACTGGAAGCACTCCGCATCGCCATGTGGACTTGCCACTTGCTTAATTTTCATGAAATGCAATGTTTTTCTGAATAAATTAAATGTTAATTATTCATAAATCATGTTCCTATATTTTTGTAAAATATTAAAATGTTATTTTATAATAATAATAATAATAATGTCCTTTATTTGTATAGACTAGGATGAAAACCAATAAAGATTCATCAATCAAATATAAAATAATAAAAACGATATTTCAATGATGACATTCAGCGTAAATAAATTTAAAATTTGTTTATACAAGCAAGATTAAAATCATTGATAATAATACATTTAAAACAGGAAATTTAATAGTATATGATTCAACAATATCAATAACATCAGTTGTGTCATAAATTCTTTAAAATCAGAATAATTAAATAAATATAATAGTTATTTACACAATCGAAACATGATGTAAAGTGGTATCGTACAATTAAAATACGTTCAGTCGTTGTTTGGAAACAAACATATTTCAAATACAGACAAAGAATGAAAGTGAATGTCTAAATTTTGAGATCCAGTATTACTATGAGGGAAAAAAGTGGTAAATGTTTCTTAATATAATATAATAATATATAATTCACTAGTTCGCATTTTACACCTATAATAACGCTTATACCCTTCAAGTAAAACTTTTACAAGTGAACATAATACATTATACACTGTCTTCCAGAAAATATATTAGTATGTACAAATTTAACTTTTGAAAATCAAAACCTCCTAATATTTTATTAGGTTATTGTTGAGTAAAGCACCTCATTCTGTTGAAATATTATTTTAAAAGCAGATTCTTGATGCAAATCATTTGTTTAATATTTACGAAATTTGGTTTCAGTTACCGTACTTTGACAATTATAACTTATTCCGTACTTTGATCGATTTACAAACATAAACGCAAAGTCACGCTTCTGGAATCATTTCGTTTTAAAATTTTGAAGGCAGTGGTGTCTGGAATTTTACGGCAATGAATTAAGTGTTAGGGGGCTCCCTATGCATTATTATCATACCCAAAAGTGATGTATGGCATTGTAGAAATTACTCATTGTAATGTAAATAAGAATGGATGTACATAATATTGTAGAAAATATTTTGAAATTCGAAAATGCATAGACAGAATAACTTTTTTAATAATAATTTTGAGAATGTGGTAACAAAATAGGGTTTCTGACCAACATTTTGTCCCACCATGCGATCTACCTTAAAACTTCGAGGGTGGCGATCCCCAAGAAAAATCGACAAAGACAATATTACTTCAAGAAACAGAACTTTATTATTTTCCTCCTATATTATTGGCTAATTTTCACCTCAAGTAAAGAATATTCACTAGTGCAATATTCGTAATTATGAATCCTTATTGCAATAATGGTTATTTGAGAATATTGAGTCGGCATTTGTTTCAGGCTAAAATTTACTCTTTAAAAGTCCCTTAATAAATCAATAACTGACAAAGTTTCTTAACAATAATCATTAAGTGTGAAAGTCTTAATTAAAAGTGCTTTAATCATCTGCAATGATTAAAACTCTTTAAAAGTATTGAATACGAGGACCTATAAAAAGTCCCAGCAATGATTTATTTACTGTAAAACAAAGAGGAATGTAAATAAATCCATTCGAAATATACATTAATTCCCTACCTGGCAACACCTGGTGAAATTTCATTTTAGAATTGCGTAAAGTTCTGGAGTGCTATTGTAACTTGTACCAAGACTAGTATCACTATATATCAAAATGTCAGATTTTGAGAAACTTTCTAGTAGATAATATTGTTTAAAACATGGGAAATCTGGTATCAGAAATATTGCAAATGCTGCGATCAGCTCAATGGGATGCTACACTAACCAAATCAAGTGTGTTCGATTGACATAAGTATTTTAGACATCACAGAAACTCATGCAAAGGGGCAACAATGACAATGTATCCCTCGACGAGATTTAGTGTGTTACATACAACTGCGGTTCCCACAATAATTATTTAAACCGACCGTCGTAAATATAGTCACACGTTCACTGCTAACTTCTACTGTGAAGGTTTAAGAAGTTTGTTGGCCGCCGTTCGACAAAGTCGCTCTGAAAAACATTGTATTGCACCAAAGTCTTAGAAGCAATTTCTTAGGTATGAATGAAAAATTGACTGCAACGAATATAGCAGAAGATACAAAATGTAACGTAAGTAAAAAATAAAACGCGGAATTTACGTGATTAAAAATCAATGGATGAGCTTCATTGGTATTTGAATTTCTGTAAGCTGAAACGAAAACTTGGTATTCAGCTAATGCATTTTCAAAAGTTGGCGCCACCGACTCTGAAAACAAATCAGCTGCAACTGCAGATGCAACACATTGTCCCAACTTCTCGGCAAACGCGAGATAATTACAAATCATCAATCTTCTTGCGTCGCTGCCATGAATTTCATGTAAGATAGAGCCATGCACATGATCTACAGAATTCTGTCTGTTGAAAACATCTAAATTATCTCTGAGAATACGTAGCACACAAGAGTATCCTTTAGCCTGATACTCTTTTAAACAATTTGATTTTGTATCAGTCTTATTTAATAAAACATTTATGTACTTACATATTGAAACATTATATTCTTTACACACATTTACGTAAATACCACCATCATAAACACCGATCTCATATCCGCTATTTACCAGTTCATCAAATGTTTGTGGAATCCATTCTTTGTCAGGTATGATCATAAGTTGTGTAATCTTCGCAGAAAAAGCTGTATACAGGATAATTACCATAAAACACCATAATGTCACAATTAGTTTCACTTTCAAAGTACATCTAATATCAATGCTGTATTGAAGAAGTGGTTGTAGAATATATTCCAATAAAATTTCAGATTTACTGATAGTTCTTTCAAACATAAAAATTACGGAAATTAATGCAGCGATACTAGCTGAAAATAACAACAAACAATTTATTTGTATAATGCTGCTGTAATTGTCAAAAGCATCAATAATATCCTTTGGGTACGACGTGGTAAACACCAGTATGGAGTGGCGATAGGGCATCGTATGGACCGCGGCCATTTTTTGGCGATTGAATGAATGTGTCAATGTCATCTCAATATCCCAAGGATCTATGATGTGTAATGAAGTGTTATTTCCTAAGTACCGGCTTGCGTTTAGACAATCAAGAATATTGTAATGATCCTGTTCAGCATAATCGTAAATCACAAATTTTCCATTTAAGTTATTTCCATTTTTGTGATTTTTCAACAATACTCTTGTATTTTCTGCTCCCAGTTGACCTTGATAACTGAAACTGTTTTCACCACCATTACAGTACCAACAAACTTCCTGAACTTCACAAACAGTTGGAGAAGAACATATAACGATTGAGATGTATTTTGACATTGTCTTGTCAATAACGTTCGGAAAAAGTCGACTTTTTAAAAGGTCATTGTTCTCAAATAATGATACTAGAAAAATATTGCTTCGTGATCCAAATCCTTTCATGGCATTGGCACGTTCAACTGACTGAAATACATTTCCTTTAATGCAATATAGTATTACTACATCTTGCATATCTGAATTCCGATTAACAAATGACCAGTAATACAAATTATCTACCGAAGGACCATCAGAGGAAATACCTCTAGCAGTTACCCAATGATTGAAAACTCTAATTGGATTTCTCAGAGTGTAGTGTACTTTATGCAAAATATTACTTCTAAAACGAAAATGTTTGTATCCTGTTTGTGACACAAATGAAAATGTACGATTTGCAGATTCTTCATCCTTAAGTAAAGATGAAGTGATGAAAGTGAGTTTCACTATTTCTTTATCACGATCTGATTCCAAAATATTTGCACTAATAAAGGATATATAAAACCAAATAATATTTCTTCTGAACCACTTCATGTTGGTTAGTTAGTACTGAAACATTTAACAACTTCGATCACACTAATACGTCGATTTTATAAAATGGAAACTAGGGCACGTCACTAATATGTGATTGAATTATATTAACATGCACAGAATGAAGAGAGATAATTTAGTAAATTGTTTCTCTCAGTTTATTAAGTTTCCTATTTATGGATGAGTGACAACTGTAATGACATCGCCGTATTCCTTTTTCAGTGGTATACTAATGTGAAAGGGTATGGATGGTATGGAGGCCGCTAAAATTAGATTTTTCTCATAAGTTACAAATGATTATTTAATCGTTGCTTGATTGTGTGACGTTCTGAATCTTTAAAAATATGGACTAATTCATACATTACTGTTTGTGTTCATATCAGTCTGTTGTGTATAAAATGATTTATTTTAGTACAGTACTTGTTGGATATTAAAAATTTTAAATATTAGGTTTGAAGATATTTACTTTTGGAATGAGAAGTTGAGAGGTCGCGCAATTATCATGATGTAAGCTTCATTATCCGTTTTGATGTAACACTTTGTTTCAACTCTGTTGCACCACTCAAAAACTGTCCAGATCTCTGATTAATAATAAAAAAATCGCAAGTTCTTCAAGACACCTATTACTTAATAAACCATCAGAAGTGGTACAAACAGCACTAAATACTGTGCTTTTTTCTCTAATGATCTCAAAGATTGTAAAGTTAAAAAATAGCGTTGCTATCTAAATCATTCATTATAGCAACTGAAGTTTTCAGAAATTAATGTAATTTCTTACCCGGGAAAAATTATTATCGTAACAGAATTCATTACAGAGTGAAAATATTGAACACAAAATCATTCTAATTTTTCTACATGTATATATCAGTCCTTCATTTACCGACTATCGTACAAATCGACATATCGTCCACACTAATGGCGTGGTACAAGATATTACTTTTATTGGATGTGCATAAACAAGTGTAATATTGGCGTTGCTCATGAGTCTGCATTTTTCTCAAGTATATTTTCTGCCGATCAGTTATTGAAAACGCCTGCACATCCAACATATAATCACAAATCTGTCACAGGGTTTTGTTACCATTTAATGCTGAAAATAATATTGACCTGAAAGGAAATGATGCTAGCTAGGTGCTAGGTATGTAGAGCTGCTAGGTATAAATATGGTACAAACAGCATGGTGGTCAATGGTGGAATATACAGCTACTATATAACTAACATCGTCAGGTGCTGTTATTTTTTTCCTTAATCGTCTCTGACATTGTAATCGAGACAATATATTATGGCAATTCAACTTTATCATTAGAGCGATATTTCTAACCAATTGGACTTGAGCACGATGAAAATCCTTAGAGTCACTTTTCTAGTAGCTGGAAACGTTTTCCTGCAAAAGAGTTAGTCTCTAACTTGCCATATATATTTTACTGGTAGTGCTTCTAAAAATACTGAGTCAATAATGACAACAATGTCTAAGAAATTAATTATTATCACTGGCTGCAACTTCTCTCGTAATATTAATGGTAATATTAATCATATGGCTGCAACTTCTCTCGTAATATTAATGGGACAATTATTTCTCCCCTTCCAAATGTGATCCAAGTATGGATTGAACTGTGGAATTTATTAAAACAGTTGAAGACGTCAGTAGTACTGTAATGTTTGTGAAATTCATAAACAATACTATTGTGACAAATAAAAGTGTAGGAGTTATACAAAAGACAATTAATGGAAAGGTTCCAGCTGCTGTAATAGATCTGAAGTATATAATAAATGGCAACTGGTCATACGGTTATCGCTTCTCAAAAATATTCCTCTCATCTGTGCGAAATAAATACAGAATTCTTATCATAGGTGAACGAATGCATCTCAAAATAGAAGGCAGGTTTAATGCAAGAAATATTAAAAGAGTATTGTACAGAAGCAATGTTAACAATATTATAATTGCACCATATCTTGAAAATACTCATGACGCTCACTATGTTTCAGATTGGAAACATCCGGTTTTATTATAAATAAGGAATACAGATCTCTACATGTTTTATCGCGATTGCACATATAACAACGATAGCCAATCTGTTTTTCTCCAGATGAAAGGAAATGACATTGCTAATCATTTATCTTCATATAGTGAAGAAATAAATCTAAGTGGAGTGCTTGTTGACCTGTATATCTGTGATAAGCTTAGTGTTATCGGTGTCTTTGTTTTCAAACATCATCATTGAAGGTTACACCATTATGGCTTTAAAGTGTGAATACAACATACTTTAAAAAGAAAAAAAAATGTATCACCCTCTATTTTACTGCGGAATAGACCAAAAAAATGGTTCACTTTTTTGGAGCCAAAATGGTCCAACCCCATATTTTCCGTTTTCCCCCATATTTAATAGGAATTCCAATGTAATTATTATGGCATTTAAAAACAGCTATGTTTCCACATACATTGCCACATTTAGTTATTAAATTATCTTCTTAGAGAAATAGTACATGCACAAAATCTTTGGAATCGATTTTCTCAAAACTTCATTCGTGTGGGTTAGACCACTCTGCTGACTCTCGGACTCTGGTTCTAACCCCTCAGTTTAAGTTGTGAATTGGGAGTAAACAGTGGACATAATGTACTCATGTATGTTTCTGACATTTTACACAAAATTACCGAAAAATATTTACAGTGTATGCTCACATCTGAACGAATCATTCGATTTAAATGTTGTAGTCATTACCTTTGTTCTATCTGCGTTTATAACTATTGTGCTAGCCATTGCTTCACAACGTTATGGTGTTATTGATATTTACACCAAATTTGTCTTTAGAAATATTTGTGCATCAATTCCGTGCTACGAATTCAGTGTTACAATGATAGCTTCTATCGTCTGGATGTTTGCTTGCACAATTATATGTAATGCATTTGGTGAGAAATTCACAGAAAAAGCCATTGTATTTGATGAAGAGCAAAATGTAAATTCGTTAGAAGGTTTGCTTCAAATAAGATACCAAATATTTATAGGCAGTAACGAACGTCATGAGCTTCATTTTCACTCAAAATATAATTATTCACCACTAAAGAGAAGCCTGAAAACGATAGAGAGTAGGACGTCTTGGTGGTTTATTTACTGATTTGAATACTACACTCACAGAAGATAAAACTGTTTTCATACCGAATGGATAAAAACACGATTTCGAATTACTAGTATACTTTGCAACTTTCTACACTGATCGTTATGGCAAACTACTATTTCGCTTAAATGACATTGAAGATATCACAGTAAAGCAATATGGAGTTGCTGCTCGCCCACTAACTTATACGAAAATATCATATTGATTTCATGACAGTGTTGGTTCAAACTATAAAAAAAATTAATTGGTTAACTTTGAGTAACAGGAGAAAATTAATTGCTCTAAGAGCTTGTCACTCATTTTTAACTACTGATACTCCAAGTTACCTACGTCAGCTCTTAACAATATCTGATCATGCTTATTCCACTAGGAGTGCATCTCAAAAACTTTTAAAACCACCTAAATATAATACATTTATGTACAAGAAATCTTTTCCAGTGTTTGTTTCATCATTGTGGAATCTTCTTCCGCCAGACATTCGCACGATTCAATCACCAGCAAAATTGAAAGTATATTGTATGATGTTCCTATCTGAACAGTAAAGTTTTCCATTTGAACAATGCATATTTAATTACATCAATTTTTTTTGTCAAATAATTATCTTGTGTAAAAGCAAATTGCAGTGCTGCATTGTAAAACTTAATACATTATTATATCAGCTAAGCAATATTCAAGTGATGTGCGTTTTTTCTTTCTTTCTTATATATAAACACATATTATTACGATTGATTTATTTATGTGGTTATTTGTAAGAGAGGGAATTCATGCCAGGAATGAAGTCGAATTTAATTTTCGACGATTGTCCATTTCGACGGAAGTAAGGTTTCCCAATTCTAGAATACCCAATGATCTTTAAAATAAAGCCAGGTAGTTCTTTGCTTATGTAATATATAGTGGATAACCCAACAGCAACAGTCAGCTGTGGTGGCATAGACGCAGCCAGCCAGTCAGGTAGTGCTTTGCTTATGTAATAGATAACCCAAGTCTATGCTTATGTAATAGTCACTAATAGATAACCCAACATGTAATAGATAACCCGAATTACTTATGTAATCGATAACCCAACATGTAATAGATGACCCAAATTACTTATGTAATCGATAACCCAACAGTTCTTTGCTTATGTAATAGATAACCCAACAGCAACAGTCAGCTGTGGTGGCACAGACAGAGCCAGCCAGCTAGGTAGTTCTTTTCTTACTTGTTCTGTATTTTTATATTTTTTACTAACATAAAAAGTCATCTAATTAGTAGGGCTGCCAACGAATATTCGAATATTCGATCGCAGGGGCTTTTTCAGTGTGTAGTTACGCACAAAATATGTAGTTATGAAATTCATTTGTGTAGTTACGAATCAAGTAGTTTTGTAGTTATGTAACATATTTAATGTTGTTTTATTGTTTGATGGTTGAAAAAAAAAATTGTACTTTATGTTGTGTTTTTATCGAAACTGAAATTCGATAAAAACAAATTCGATAAAAACAAATTGAAATTCGATAAAAACAAATGAAATTCAATATTGGTCAAGGTTACATTCCCTTCTAGCATCGCCAAAAACAAAACAAAATATTTTTTATTGCAAATCAGAAAAATCTAGATACAATTATTATTCAAATTTCAAATCACGCGTTTTGTATAGTTATGAATTTTCCTTAAAACCAAATCATGCTTTTTGTGTAGTTATGAATTTTCCTTAAGAAAGCCCCTGTTCGATCGTATAACTGTTATTGGAATAACTGAAAAATATTCGAAAGTAAATCGAAACTATTATTTTTGAAAAAGAAATCGGAATATATTACGGGTTCGTTGATGACGTCATCAGTAATAATTGACCAACAGCGACGTATTCACATTTGTGAACGTGTAATAAACTACAACCAATCAACAGAAGGCACATATTTTGTCATGCAACGTGGCGATGACGTCACCACTACCCCACCAATCAACTTACGATTACGTGTTCCTATGACGTCATCATTAGTTGACCAATCATAGCAAGATATGTGAGAAACCAACCAATTACCTGTGGTGGCACAGACGCAGCCAGCCAGCCAGCAAGCCAGCCAGTTGATTCTTTGCTTATGTATAATTGTGATTATGATAACAGCAGCTAATTCATTTTATTATGTTCTTCAGTATGTTGCTGTATTATTCAGTGGCGGTTTAAGGACATTTTTACTGCTAATGCCCATCATACTATATCCCATTATTACAGACAGAGATTTTTTTTCTCTCAGAAATATACGTTGAATTAAGGGGATTGCCCAACCCCACCTTGTTGCAATATGAATGTGTAAAGAAAAGCTGTGAAAAATAAGGAAGGGAATTAGATTTCCTTTTTTTTTAAATCCTTGGAAATTTCGTTAAGAATAAATATTTCCCACCAAAAACGAAAATAATTGAAATATTTTGTTCTACAATTTTTGTACCTTTCTTGAGTACAACCACCTCTGTAATCACGACTGGATCTGCAGTTCCACACACATTAGGTTTTGCCTTGGTTTAAAAACATAAATAACAAACAGTGCACAACCTTCTGATTTTGTAATTATTGCCTCAATAAATTCAATAAACACCTTAAATGTATTTACAACAGCGTTATTGCAGTGATGGAAGGAAGTAGGAACCCTACCGCTCGAAATTCAAACGGTCAGTTACGCCAACCACGCGAGAACATTGCAGTTTTGCAATAGAGTTTTTAATAAAATCGAATTATGTGCCGCTCATTATTATACAAGTTATTAACAGCTTTTAAACCCTAAACTAATATGCACAACATTTTAGTTGATCTA
>JAQFYR010001420.1:0-10150 GCA_034694985.1 Campodea silvestrii
AGTTTAAAATATTACTACAACCCGAATTTTCAAATTATGAAACTGATTCTCCCTGTATTTTCCCTTATTGGTGAAAACTGACGCTTTCAATTTATATGAAACAAAATCATCGCACATTTGCTTTGTATATGTACCACATTCCAGTGTACATATTCGGAATTAAAGCGTCACTCATCACAAAGCTGATGCTGCTGTATGTATATACTCCATTCATTTTGTACTCGGCATAATAAAAGCAGACCACAAAACCTTGTCAAAATGTCCCTATTATGTTTTTTCATCCAAAAACCATTTATACCATCCACGGTATGTTCTATATATGACAGGAATATATACAACTTTGAAATATATTGCTTCTGTTATTCTAATAGACTTTTTGTAGTCATGGTAGCGCATGCAGGGTTATGATCAGTAGAGGTCTATTTTGACGGAATTATCCATGTAATTACAACGCTATGCTGCACATTATATATGCGTATTCAAATTAGATCTTTTTAATCTTTTTTGTGGGGGATGGGGGTGAATTTTTGGAAATGGTATTTGATGAACGAAAAATCTGCAATTTTTTTTTATCTCTGCTTTTCTGTCATAATGAATATTAGATTAATAGAGATTGGTTTTTCCCATATAGAAGTTGCTGCATGGATTTTTGGTTGCTGGAAAGGGGAATTTTTAAATAAACGTACTGCATGAAAAATAGGAATTTGAAAAGTAAACATCGAAGGTAGGGTTTGGTTGTTTTTGTTTTTTCTAGTTTTGAATTTGGGGGAAGTTTTTGTCATCATGATTTTTTTTTGTGATGGTCGCGGTAGAGATTTAGCCGAATTATGCGAGCTGTTTTGTGTTTCATATTCGAAACAGTTTTCACTTGAGTTGTTATGCATATGTATGAAGCCCTGAAAATAATCATAAATCATGCAAGAATAAGTGATGTGCACTAATTTATGTAATATTGTAGAAAACAAGCGTAGAAATACAGTCGTTTGTTGAAATCTTGTCCTGTCAATCTCTTCATATCGTCCTGACAGTATAGGCTCTATTCTAGATCTCCTCTGGCCGTATTAGGATGATCACATATATATCGTATTGCAAGCTGTTCTATTACAGCAAATAATGTTACAACAATTGCCGAATACCGATTTCACAACTTCCGAAAATAGCAATAAAAAAAGTTAAAAAACTCTTTGAAGACATGCAAACGCTTTATATAAAAATGGCTAGAATAAAATGTCAAAGTATAAGATTTTAAGAAAACGAATTTATATTTTATGTAATTCAAAACGATATTTGTTTTTCATTTATTCAAAATTCTATCAACGAAGCACTGTCCAATTATTGCGCTACATTTCTCGCGTTCAATTTGCCGACACCAAACCAAAAAAAGTTGTGAACTTACTTGAATGTAAAAGCACCATGACGAGGTCTGAATTTTCTCAACATTCTTCTTCTTTTTTTAAATATTAGTTCTGATACATATTGTAAAGAGGGCATATTGTTGGAACCAGCTTATTAAATGTCCTCATCACTTGTAAATAAATCGTCCCAGGTGAAGATTAAAGTGTCCTCTTGTCCTATTCATCTTCACTGTCCCACAAGTAAGGGTATTAAGTTCACAGTTAGGGGGGGATGACGACGGTCCCATATTCAATATGTCCATGAATATACGGGCAGACTCGTTATATGCCAGACGAGATATTAGTTATCATGTATTTTGAATCGACGAACATGGATGACAAGGAATTTTATATTTGGGTTTTCATCAACCAATTGAAATTTCGGGTTGATATCAATGAGCAGTGATCACGGAGATTTGACTGTCGAAAGTTGTTCGCTTGATATTTACAAGTTCTGAATTTTGGTGGAAGAACGAAATACAGTAAAATAATGAGGACATCAAGAATAACACGAAAAAACTTATGAATATGGTAAGCACTGCTGCCCCGTGTAGAATAAGTGCATTTCAATTACGAAAATTCCAATTTATACCTTCATCACTGGCTCGAACTTCGAATTTTCTGTGAGATCTTTTTCGCCCGGAATTGTTTATTTTTTCTCTGAGGAATATCCCCGTATTTACGAACAAGAAACCTCCTTCACTGTTCCAAATTTTAACAAAACGTACAAGAACAACTGCGACAATTTGAAAAAATTCAATTACTCAGGTATTTCTCCGAATATTAGCCAAATTAAAAATAAACAGGAAAAATGCATCTATCGTATTACATGTGGCAACCAGCAATTTTTGATGGCCGTAGCTGCGGCAAACAGAAATTTTGCTTGAGAACCACTGATCTAACACATAGTCACAGTTCAAATCGAACTTTGAAATGCCAAAGCATCACAAAAATATTCAAAAATGCAACATATTGTAAAAGTTATCGCCTGGCATCTATTTGTCCCGAACGCAGAAACGGCAAATTTTTACTTGCTTTCACAGCGACAGTTATTTTGCAAAGTTACCTGTAACACAATTTGTATAACTACCAATTTTCTAAAAAAGTCAGATTACCGATCAAACCAAAATTAATATACTACTAATTATAATTATATAATTTTTGAATAATTCTCGCATTCCTCATCCTCAATCTATATATAACTCGAATTTCATTCCCAAAATAATGTACATTCAAATACCGAAAAAGTATTTTGCCACAAACTTTCACCCTTCTCAAAAGTAAAAACCCCTAACATATAAATCTGAGCAATTATTGAAATACATGACACTTTACAATAACCCACTAAACTTCATAAATTATCTTCCCTTTTATACCAATTCATTCCCGCATTTATATAACGCATGAAAAATCGTTTGTGGTGCTTTTAGACTTGTTTCTTTTGTACTTTGTTGTGAAACATTTGGACGACTTCTGTCAAAACGGATGTTCAAAATATGGAAACAAACACCCCCATTCTTCAGAAATATCATAACAAAGAAGGAGTTGTATGTCCATTGCTTGTATTTTCCAAAACTTTCGATTTCAATGGCATAAACGATGCTTGTAAAACTGACAAAATATTGGGTTGGAGTTTGAAAAATATATCTTTTTCAGTGGATGTATGAAATTCACTTGTCACAGAGGTCGGCGGAATGTCAAATGATTTCTTGAAGAAAGTGGTTACAATAACAGCTGTTATGGGGTGTCATACATGTCAATATATACTATAAATCATATTGGTGATTTTGGAAATACACTTTAAAATGCAACGCGTTATAGTGAATTCAATATTTATTTATAAACGGAGTAGTTTTTTTTCTTGAGCAAATAAAAAATTAAAAATGTATACTAAGAAAATGTACAAAGAAAGCAAATTGTTAAGTAAAACTAATGTTAATTTGTTAAATTAGACATTTCATTACTGGTAATTTCTAATATTTTAATACTCCAAATTTCCAAATACACACTTATCCTGCGTAGTTCGACGTTTTTATGGAACTCTACTGAAGGATTGTTGTAGTGTGATTTATAAGTGATAGATTTAAAAATCAATTATTACTGTTTTAATCTGGGTAAACCATCCATAAGGTAATTATACTATATGTATATATTGTAATGAATATCAGAGGATGGTAGGATAAAGCAGATAGGTGTGTTACCACTATTTAATACCTCAGGAGACTACTGTCATCTATGTATGGAGTACGGGTATGGGAAGGATCTGCAAAAATCAATTCCAAAAATATTTTAAATTAAAAAAAAAACTCCCAAAATCATCATAATCTCTTAAAAATAACATTTTCAAATGCATTTTTAAAACAGCACAAATATAAATATTTTAGACCAAACGTTTTTAAACACTCATTAGAGCAGTAATACGAAACTCCCGAGAAAAACTCCCGTTACAAAAAAAAAAGTCACCCAAGCAGTCATAAAATTATGATAAATACCTTTCATGATCAAAAACCTCATATAACAATACCTCGAAATCAGACTTGATACAGATTCTTTTTTTATCCATCCCCAACACAGCATCCAAAATATGAACCCTCGTCTCTTTTTTAATCTTTTTTTCCTTCTTTCTTTGTATAACCAAAATAGAGGGAGGTAGCGAGGGGTGGCATTGTGTACATTACACTGTATGGTGGTTACATTATTAGTCTAGTTGGAACCATTCAAGTGCATGAACAAACTATGGTATATATTGTCATTTTTGTCCAGGTGTTACAAGCAATTGTCGGCCATATGTCTCTGTGGATATACAGTCCCCTCCCTAACTGTTGAGGCCCCATAGAAAAGGATGAGTCCCTATATATGGCATTATATTGTCAATTATTAAATGTATGAAAGTAGCTATTAAAGGAACCGATTTTGATCTGTCTGCATGAATACGGTGGAAATTTATCACTCATATTTTGTTTGGCGATTAAAGGTTCATTTTTTGTGGTTGGTGGTCGCGATGTTAATTTGTAAATAACGTTCAAAACATGGTACGGGGCTACGGGCTTTTGGTATTGAATGATATAGTTTTTTCACAACTTAGAAAAACTGATTAATGGCTGTTGTCAAATTTATGAATTTAGTTTTATGTCACTCATTTATCATAATGTTGTCAATTATATTTATTGCTGAGATTTCAAACGTTTTCTTCATTACTGAGATTTCAAACTCCTTCTTTATCATTGAGATTTCAAACTTTTTATTATTCTTCAATATTGATATTTCAAACTTTTAATTATTCTTCAATATTGATATTTCAAACTTTTTATTATTCTTCAATATTGAGATTTCAAACTCTTTAATATTCTTTACTATTGAGATTTCAAACTAATTTTTTGAAATGGCAAAAAACAATTAAGTAGAAATCCGCTCACTGTGTCATGGTATTACAATTTTTGATTGCCATGAAGATCATCCGTATTTTCGGAAATCGCGAAATTAAAAAAATGTTCTGCTGCATTTCACATTGTCTGAATTTCCTGAAGATCATAATCTATTCTTAAAAAGTAATGTTATATTACCAGAACGAATGGCCATTTTCATATTTTGAAATATAATAATTTTGACGGTTATGAATTTTATATTTTTCTGGAAGAATTAGCATAAATATTTGATAATTTAATTTAAAAAATAAAACAATAACATTACCATAAAAAGATAATTATAGGTGAGAAAGAACATTGTAATCTTATGATTATACACTTCGTTTGATATAGTTATTATTACATTTTTATACAGCATACATGTTTTTTCCTTATTATATCATTATATTGAGAATTCGAAGTAAAAAATTCACACGAACAAAAATATGAAAAAGACAAAACAATAAAACAAATATTGATACTTATCAATATCAAGGTCTGAATAAATTATAATATAAATAGCAATATTTTTAAAACAAGATAAGTTTTTCTTCAAAAATATTTTTTGAGTCACACATGAGTAACCTTTATTTTCTATATTAAAATTCAAAGAAGTTTGCTACAATAAATATTATTCAACTAAATGATCATTTTGTGATCAATCGGCCACCCAACGTGTTTATCGACATGTGTCTCTAAAACTATACCGAAGGAAAAAGTAAAAATAACAATGTAAAACTATATCTCATTAGAAAAATGTCAATGTATAATATAAGGAAAAAGACGAAAAGATATAAACCACGATTGTTGTATAATATATTTATACGAAATAAAATAAATTCAAATCGCTCGTTTGTATCTGACAATAAAGTATCCATAAACATGACTCGATGATATGTACTGGTAATCTGTAATCAGGAGAAGAAAAAATATTCAGTTTGTTTGTACAATGACACGAAATTACCTTCATATGACCTTTTCTTTGTTTTCGAGGGGAAAACAGAAAAAAATAATTATTTACAAATAAACAATATGTACTCGATACACGAACTATTAGATCAGCGAAGAAGGAATGCTGCATGGACAAGATTATTTTTAAAGTCTACACGTTTTTTTTTTGTACTGTTGGATTTTTTAATGGTCATCTTTATTTGAAATTTAAAGGAAAATTTATGAAAAATAGTGTTTTCACACTACAGATACTAACGATTCTAACATAGTCTATGAAGTCTTGTGACACCCTTATTTTTCAAAACTGTTTGCATTTTCCAATAGACTGTCACAAAATTCAAGCCGTTTCCAAATCGCATCATCTGATTGGTTTAAGTATTTAATAGCTTTGTATACGCTGCTAGACGTCTATATATAATATATTTACAATCGTTTTATTTTTTAAGAATATCAATATTTGAACCATAATTATATATAATTATATAATAAAAATGCTGTCAGATATAGTTCAAAAATAATATGTAGATTTATATGTAGACTCTATATGCACAGAATCACGGTATTATTTCATATTTGGCACCTTTTTCATTTATACATTACTTTTCGCAGAATTTCATAAGCAAAAAGGTAAAAATAAATACCATTTTCAAATTTCGATAATAAAAAAAATGTTCGTTATTCGAAATGACTCGAATGTATTTGAACTATTATACTAGCATTTAAACTTATCAACATTAGTCTTCTTTTTTATGTTTAATTATTGTAAAAAACAGTAATATTTATTTTATTCTCATAATAATAACATGAAATCTTTTCAAACAACATATCCCCATCTTCCATTTATTTCATCGTCTTACTCAAAACATTCCATTCCATCAATTTCCATCTTCCAACTCATACTTGTTGAAATGATCATAACTCCTCTCAGTAACGTTATTGTCTTCAAGAAATATCAACAATACCATTTCACGGAGTCAGGAATTATATATTTTTCAAGTTCAATTGGAACAATTATGCCGCACAGATTGCCTATACTTACCATTCCAGAAAAAGTCATGTTCTGAACTTTTGATCTCTTCTTTTTTTCTGGTAATAGTTTGTTTCTGTGCTCCCTCACGCTCCCTAAATACATTTGGTTCATGGCCTCAGGACACAGATAGCAGTGCAATACTAACAGGGTTAGCAGCGGTTGGGTTTTTATTCCGGGACGATTTGGTGGAGATATAACGTCGTTTTCGGAGTTTTGTTAAGATTAATGGAATTAGATGTTCTTGTGAATTTATCTTTACGATTTGTTATTATTATTATAACTTATTATTATTTATTCGAAGAAAGTGGAATATTATCAGGGTTCCTAGCTGTTGTTGCATATTTCAAATAATCACATTCGAAGAACCGGCACTGTAAAGCGGACTTTCGTTCTATAAAATGGGCAAAAACATGTTTATTAAATTTCTGAAAAGTAGGCACCATTCTAATTTGTATTTACTGTAAGTACGTTTATTGAAATTTCAATTTTTCTGTAGATAGCCTTTACCATTAGTATAAAAGGATACGGTGTTTATTATTTAAATTGCTGTGATTGTAAGCAAAGAATAAAAATTTCGAAAGAACGTACTTATAATACAGTCAAATTAAAAAGTACTCCTCTTTTCAGAATTTTGATGTTTTTTATATATATATAAACACGGTTTAATAGTACGAAACCCCGTTTTCACGGTTACCACTCTGGAAATCATAACAAGTTTATATGAGATATATTTTAATAGTATGGCTATTTTCAATTTTGTTTTCCGATAGCAATAAGGAAAAATTGTTCGTAATCAAATATATAGATTGTTTCAAATTATATATATTAAAAATTGATAAAATTCTACGAACCACCACTGACAAGTGAGAATCCTGCATGCATAAAACGAAAAAATTATGAAAACGTCCAGTCTGATAAATTCATCAAGGTTAAAAACAATTCCAGTTTCCAAGAAATTAAATTTTATACTTGAAGAAAATAGTTTTGATTTATTGTAACCGAACCTTATTTTTTAAAATAATGTTCGGTTACAATTTTTTTTTTTTTTTTTTTAATATTGATCAAATTCAGTCTAAGGAATCGCCTATATCCATAACGTATAAATAAATAAAAAGAAAAGAAATAAATTATTCATTGTTATTGAGTTGAACTGTTATAAAAATTATCTCTGAGTTTTCGGTGATTCAAGATATCCCATTAATAAATAAAAAATATAATGTAATAGTATAGAAACCAGTTTTACACTCCATTTAAAAACCCGACATCTGGTAACCCTAAGCACCGTGTATTGGAGTTTCCGTTCTGTTCGGACACTAATAATGCCATAACATCTTCAAAACCAGGGGAGGGGGATGAGACCCTTATTTGTCGTGGGAGGTGGGGGTGATCAACTCGTAAGTATATATTCACCAGCTTATTACACCTTCCGATTTCCTGCACAAATAAATCATAATATTCTGTTCTTTCCCGAATCGGGGCGTTGTCGAGATTGCCCTTTATGAGTGCGTGGAGAGCCAAGCGTGATTTATTTTTTACACGAAAGGGAGGTTTTTTTTGTGTTGGAGTAAACAGACGAGTGCTTTTTGTGAAAAGAATAAAATCAATAATTTGAATAATTTTGATATGTGATCGGAAAAAGGTTTTTTTTACAATATCATACAATGGATTTTTATGTTTTTGTTGATGTAATAGAATTATTGCCAGAAGAGTTTTGAATGGGAATTTTGAATTAATATTTGCAAATAGGGAGATAAAAGGATAATATATTTCTTTTCATCGTATCTATAATAATGCATGATTTCATCGTTTATTCTTTTTATAGTTTTCATATCCTGGTTGTATCATATCGTTATAGAGGAAAATATTGCATTAAAATCGTTTATGATGTCAAAAAAAATCGAGTGGTATGCTAATGTTAAAACGAATATGAAATATTTACAACATAAAAGTAGTTTTGGACTTTTGGTCAGAGAATTTCCGTTGGTAAATAAAGAAACATGCAGATTTCTAAATTACAAGAACAAATCACTCTCAAAATTATTATCTTCAATCTAGAAAATACTTTGTCTGAAGTCTTGAAGCTGAGCGAGTGCCTAATATTTTAGCTGTTATTGAAGACGGTTAATTTATATTCAATAACATAACATGCTATCACACAAAGTGGATAAAAAAATTAAGAAATTAAATAAATAAAGAGCAGCTTCACCCTAAGAATCAAATATTTAAAACGATTTTTTTCACATATCAGACGACGAATATCCCTTAACTTTTACAATATCCTTTATCCTATTTTTATAACGAGTCTTCGACATAAACGTCAATTAAGTTCGAGGAAAGGGTTAAAAATTACCATCTATTAAAAATGGAGAAAACATTGAACCAAATATATGGAACGTGAGTAAACTCCACTCCAAATTTGTTTCACCTGCTTATTTTCTAAATTTGCTGAACCAAATGACACATCCTACAAATAATAATGTCTACGTCCATTACCTTAATGGACGAATTCAATAATAACAAACAACTCGTTCAGTCAGATCTAGAATAGCGGTTATGCATATGCTTAATAACAAGACTTTTTATTGTCATTGAAGTTTTTACCATGTCATTTCCTACCCAACAAAGCACAGAGATGTCGAAACAATATATAATTAACATTGTATGGGAAAAGATTATCAGACATTTGTCATGCCTGAGTAATCTTACATAGTCATCATCATTTAGGTTATATGGGGGAAATAATAACAGCTCTTATTTTTTTGAGACGTGCAACGAACGAGTTAGTATCGCCGGGGAAAAAATTATTCATGTTGTTTGTTTTCTTAAAATTGTAACCAGATCAAATGATTACAGTTATCAAGAAGCGTAATCATTTCGATTTTGGGTGGATATAATATCAGCGCGATGTGAGATCCGCCTATCCTGTTTCGGTGTGATATTTTTTTCAGAATGTAATTTTTCACGTCTAATTATTGTGTGACTTTGAAATATAACAGCTTCATTGATCATGCTTAAAAGCATCAATGAGTTCCATACTGATTTTCATGCTAATGTCAAATGTAATATGGACTCCTCCCTAAAATTGAACCTTATCGGAGCGACAGGAAGCGATCAAAAGGGTTATTCATTTTTTGTGCATGGAAAATTAGATCATGATTGTTTTACAAAGGGGGAATTTTGTCGTTCTGAATAGTGATGATGCTTAGTTGTGAAATATTGCAATATGTTACTTCGGTGAAAATTAGAATGTATCATTTTTGTATTGTAATAAAATGTGGTTTTCTTTGAATTTTATGTGGAACAACCCTTTTTTTCTTTTTTGGTGGTGTTCTTAGAATTCAGATTTAATATACAAAAAGGAAATTTTACAT
>JAQFYR010001421.1:0-10149 GCA_034694985.1 Campodea silvestrii
TATTTATTTACATATAGCAGTAAATAGCTTTCTAATGCTTTTGCAAACATAATGCTACTTAACTTAACGCATCGAGGACTTTCAAATCCACATTGAATCGATCAGTTAGTTTTTTAAGAGTATTTGGCGTAAGCTTACATAAACCCATCTAATTAGTTCGCTTGTCTGATTAATACCATCCACATCATATAGAAAAGTATATAGCATGTGGAATCCAAATCAACACTAATATGCACTTCGAGTATTTCGAATAAAATTGGGATATTTTGTTTCAAAGAAAATGTGCAGTCTGATACTTAATAATTCCTTTTTTTTCATTCATCATCTTTTATGAATTAAATTTCCTCATTAGCGAAAGAACAACCATCTGAAAAACTTAGGAAAAAGCACTCACTAATGATGTTTTTATAAATGCTAAAACTTTTCTTATTGTTCGAGTTCACGCTGCCAAGATATAAAATAGGTATTAATTAGCAAGGTAATTTGAAAGAATATTACCCTCGCTGAAAAGAAAATGCAAAGGAGAATTTTAGATGAAATCTGAGAAACGAAAAGATTCAACAATCTTACGGAGTTCCTGATGTTTTGTTTCTAAAACAATGTACGTTGTTTTTACTACTGTTAAGATTTCTTTCTTCCGTACCTGTGTTCATAGTCACAAGGGAAAGGAGAGAAGAAACTGCTGGAATTGTTCCAAATTTCGTATTGTGTTATGAGAAAAAAAGAAGAGTGTAATGGCTGAATTTCATGGGTCAGCAAATACAGGACAAACAGTATACTGGAACTGGATTTTGGAAATTTAATAAACGTTTTCAAATCATTGCAATAGTCTGTGTTCTTTTGGGGGAAGGATTTGTTCAAACTAAATGTAATTGTCTATATGTTTGCTGAGTACTCGTATTGAAAGGAATCAAAGGATTGATTTACAGAAGTTACTTTTAAAATGGATTAGGAACTGAAAAAGCTGTGATGGTTGGTCGTACACGTGTTTTAAACATTTTTACAAGTTTTAAATTCTTTGGAGAAATTAAGTTACCTGTAGAGTAATACGTAATTGGAAATGGTTACGTTGATATTAGTTTATCTTAATCACAGTGGGCGTTGCTTTAGCACAGTCTCCAAGATTGTAGCTATCAATGTAAGTGGACCCAAAGGATTTTATAATGGTTTAAAGAATTGCAACTTCTCTTTAATGTGTATAAAGATAGTGCATATACCAGCACAAGTTCGGCATTTGCCACTTTCTGTAGTTACTATTTCGGAATTCATCACTGCAGTACCACATATTGTACTTAATGCATACCAGTGCACGAACGGTGTGTTAAATTCGTCTAGTCAGAACGTGGTCTAGTCAACATTCGGCTTTTAATTTGATACCGTATTTAAGGAAACTATAGTTTAGTCATTATAGTCTAGCCGACTGTCGAAAAATGTATTTTCTCAAATTCGACATAAGTAAAAGTATCAGATGCTGACTATATTTGTACATGTAAATGTGCCAACGGGAATTAAAATATGCCCTTTTAAAATTAAATAAACACTTCATGCGGGAATTCAAACTTTCAGAGTCACAATATTATTTCAATAACGCACTGTAAAAAGCCTTCTCTGTGATATTGTTAATTTATTTATCATAACATGCTTCGCACTGTGGTCATCATCAGATGGATGTAACATAATTATTAAACATGTAATGACTAGACAACAGCATGACTAAAATGCATTAAACATGTAATGACTAGACAACAAATTACATTCTAGAATGTGATTTGTTGTCTGTCCTGAGATTGCATGTTTAATGATACATCTGATGATCCACAAGGCTGGTGCGAAACACGTTATGGTAAATAAACTAACAATATTACAAAGGATAAGGCCTTTACCACTGTATAAGTGGAATTTTCAAATGAAATAGCCAGAAACACAGTCATTTTAACGTTCCACTGAAAATATAGCTTCACGAACAAACCCGGCTATAGTATCCTTTTTCCATCCCCTTCATCAAATCAGCATCTGCACCATCTCTACTTTCCACCGACTGAAAGATCCCGTACTAAATTCCCACACATGAATTGGAACTTATTGCCCCTTTCCTTTTCGGTAGGGAGAGAATCAAATATCATCTGCTGAAAAAGAACGATTTTCGGAATGATGGAAGTTTTCGACAGGAGCCATTTTGGGTCATTAAACTTTCCCAACAACTTGTAACTGGAAGTTATTTGTGGAAGTGAGAGAAGAATTTATGAAAGGATCATTTAGGATGATGAAGAGGTTATTCTATTACGCGGAAGATGGTGGAATTTTGGTGGAATATGTTATCGTACTAGATAGGGAAATGTGAGTTAGTTTGGGTTTTAGTAGAATGTGAATTTCTCTGGATGAAAGTAGTTTCTGTTATTTTGCGGAATTCCAGATTGATTTTACTGGTTCCATTGTATGGTGTGAAACGTTTTGGATATATTTCAAATTTGGATTTGGAGAATCACATGGCAAAAACTTATACATGTATTGTAATGCAAATTTACGATAGACTATATTTTTTAAAAGAGTTGTAATAAGCATCTAAGGAAACCAGTGTATTAATTGACTCGACCGCTGTGGTTCTTCGTTTAGCTGATGATCAATGTATATATTTTGACAATCGATTACATAATTATCATACATCAAATGGATGGTTCTACTAACATATTTTCAGTTAATAATATTATTAAATGCAATATTTGTTCCAGTCCTAGTAAAACTGTAATGAAATATTCGGCAAGCTCGAATACTTCCAAGTTGACGGGCAAAGATTACGAACTTTAATTAAAAATAGTTTCTGGGAAAACATACTCGTGAATTATACTCTACTATAATAAATTGTAAAATAATCAAGAAATAAACTTCGGTTCTTTGAGCACAATAGTACGTATTTCGAGATAAATTCCAAACAATCAAATATTTTCAACGTACATTTATAATTCGAGTTAGCCTCGGGTATTGGGACTTTCTTGAAGGTTTTAATTTTTTGTAGTACCATGTTACTAAAGGTAGATCTGGGTAGGGTAAAATATTCAACGGAAATGATTATATCTCATGTTCAATGTAATATTATTGTTATACCAAAACCAAGAAAAAACACAGTCGTCTGTGGAAAATATGATTACTTTTGAGACAACGGAACGGTATACTGGAAAAACAATAAAAAAAACTTTATAAATAACACAAACACCGTACGCTGTAAATGTTTATTTTAATCAACAAGTTTCGCCCTCATGAACAACCTCTGGATTAATCATATAATATAATTGATCAATTAAACACTGCAGCTAATAAAAATAGAGAAAATTCTTTGGTTTAAATGTGGACAAAAATCTATGGCTAAAAGTAGAAGGTGTATTCACCAATTCATGTATCAGGTTAAATTTATCTACAATGTGTTTTCTCCAATTTCTTGACATCAGCCTTTTTTGACGCAAGTGAAATACCTTTTCAGAGGTTAGTTCATTTATTGTTATATTAGCAGTGGTTAATTCGTTTCGATTATATGTAAGGCATTTAAGTAGAGCAGCAAATGCAATCAGATTGATGCTGCTTACTCATAAATAACAAAATTGCAAAAATCATGATCTAGCACAACACTTCATTCTTCTCAAATTGTTAATTAATATTACATTTAAATATATATCTACATTCATGTATATGGTAGTTCCCTTCAAATACACGGAAAAATTATGGTAAGTGGCATTAATTTTGTAATCTCTTTCCTGAGTCGAGTTCAAAAGACTAACCAGAAGTAAGAAATCTTGGTAAGAGCACATTTCCCTATCCTTACAACTTTTCCTCAGCCAATGAACACTCTGGATTACAGATAAAATCAAGCATTGTATAAATTTTAGACATCATGCACCTTCTAAAATATGTTAGAAAGTTTACTATGCCGCCTGTGTAGTTTGGTTGAACAGGACTAATCTATTTTGTTATATGAGACGATGAGAGTTAGACCGACTTAAAAAATGGTTGACAGTAATAAATAATTTCTTTTTGATACTTCCTTAACTATAAGAACATACCTTAGGTTATTACTTTTTAAACTGTGTAAACCACCGATATGGTAATTATATTATATGTGAATATAGTACTGAATATTACAGGATTGTAAAATCAGGCAGACAGGTGTTTTACAATCCTTTAGCCCATCAGGGAATTACTGTCACCTGTGTGTGGAATATGGGTATAGGAAGGATCAGCATACGACAGCGGTTTCGTTCCTTCAGGAGTCATCATGTGCAGTATTCTTGCATAACTGGGTCTAAGTGACTATACACTGCTTGGGGCTTCAGAGCACATAATTATCTTTAATCACTACCACGGTGATGAGACAAACATCAACAACTGAAATGTGGTGTTTACAGTAGAGTGTCGAATGGATGACAAGGAAAGAGAAATGTGGGTCATTTATTCAACTCTCTACTGTGGATACCAACTTTCAATTGTCCATGTTTGTCTGTAGTGGTTAAAAACCTGTGCTCTGAAACCCAGCAGTATTAAGGGTTTAATGACACAGTTGTGCAATCAACCTGATAATTCCTGACGGGACGAAACCACGGTCGTATGCTGATCGTCCTTATACCGATATTCCATACATAGGTGACAGTAGTTCCCTAGGGGCTAAATGGTGGTAAAACACATGTCTGCTTGATTATATCGTGCTCTAATATTCTGTTCAAGATTTGCATATAATACTTTAGGTTATTACTGTCATAATGTTATCTAAAATTTCACAGGGTCTGCAAGTTCAATCTATCTTCATTCACCACAGCAGATGCCCTTAACGATTATTCTGTATCTTTTAATTTTACGGTTGAATTACAACCAAAGGTGGTTAAGTGGAATATGTAAGGAAATAAGTAATATATACGTACATGATACAGCATATCACTGAATGTGTCGACTGATAGTCCCAGAAAATGTTTATGAACACGACCACTGTGCCCATATTAGCGTAATCCTGAAGACATCCTGTTCGTTATAGTTTCACAGATTAACTTAAAACAACGTAACCCAACATACATCACTACCCTTCGCTTAAATTATAACAAAAACCCATGTACAACATCAGCACCTTCTGTAACGAAACATCTCATATCATACAACCCTTCCTAATAAAGATGTCTCATATCTCAAACTTCTGGCCATCCTTTGCCTAGGATCCAACTAATTTCTGCAATTCATACGAACATGGTTCCATGATACCCGTGAGGCACGAAATCCCTTTTCTGTGAATTAATATCTCCCTATGGCGTCTAATAGACATAATAATGCAGAACAGACTACACACCCTAAGGGTTGAGAACGAGAAATTAAGGTAATTTCTGAAGACGTGGTACCACTTTGCATAGTAAGGTATATAGTATAGCCAGTATAATAATAGCCAGTGGTGATAAATATAGAGAGGACTGTATCTCTTTCTTGTTCAATTAACAGTGCTGATATAGTACAACCATTACATTGCAATTTCTGCCGATATACCGTATTTGTTTTGTACATTTTGAATGGTGAATGAATTTTTTCCTTCTTCCGTTTGATGTTTCCAGTTTTAATAAGTTGGCCTTGAAAAGTCGTTTGTTTCAAATTTTCGTTTACTAAAAAAAATCAATGAAAACTAAAATAACGGTTATCTGATAAGAAAAACTCGAGAACTTTATATAAAAAGGAAATGGTCTAGATAGTTTGATTATGTTTTTACATGTAGTGCAAGTGGAAATAACCTGATGGTTTTTGCACTGTGGTTATAAGATTATATAATGATTCAGGGGTGTTTAGTTTTATGATTGTGATGTGCATTCAATTTGTCATTTTGATAATCAAATAATAGAGCTGTGGCATACAGTATTTCTAATTATAGTTACTTCAGCTTTAAATGCAGAACAATGTGAGCAAATATTTATTTGTCCAATTTCTTTTGGTTCTGCATCAATACTGTTTGCCCAGATAACAATCAAAAGCTGATTCCACTTCTGACACTTCTTTTTTGATAATTTTATTGATCGGTGTACACAACTTTTCTACTAACGACGTAACTAAATGTTGCTCTGAATATTCCGAGTTCGAAGTTTTGGTAGACCGTAGGCTGATGCTTAATATCCATCTCAAAGGCTTTTCGCCGGTATTATCAGAATCATTCGGCAATTTGCATTTTTGATACATCTTAATAGCATTTATGTTGATTGCTATTGCCACAAAAGCTAACACTTTTAAATACATACCGTACTAATTTGAAACAATTCTTAGGTAACGTGTTATCTTCATTACCAAAGGGCTTGTCACAATAGCAAGGTGTATTCACTACTTTGAATGCTGATATGGCCTCATTCTTCAGCACCATGCAATATCATTTTCATAAATGGTTTCGAGGTTTAGTGTGTCAGAGCCCCAGGTGTTATTAGCTATATTGATGAAATTCGTAGCAGTAGGTTTAATAAATTTTGTTCAACTCTTTTCAACGTGATTGTTCCACTAAAATATTTCATCCAGAGTCACAACTGCAGTATATTATAAAGGTTCTACCCAGTTTTGTACTTTGAAAGAAGAATTAAGTGGTTGTTGTTTCAATGTTTTGCTGTCCCACGCTCCCACCGTTAAAAAATAACATCCAGTTACTTTTTGAGATATGAACGGTATATTCTCATTATTCTTATTTACAATTATCTTAATTAGAGAGGTGCATCTGATAGCAGACACGTTTCCGCAATAGCCATCTCATAGTTGACACGTTTGAATAATAGGTAGGCCTATACGTAATGTTATAATATAAACTCCGTATGAATACACATAAATGCAAATGTGATTACCACACAGAATTACGAAATAATATGATGTTGTCACACAGAATTGTAATTTGCATTTGAGTTACTACTACGGTACTACAGTATATAGTACTACTGCACATAAACCATATTTCACCTTCCTACATCGTTAGGTGTACATTCAGAACGAATTCAAGTTTGATTATTTTTGGAAGTTGTATACTCAAATTTAACTTCGAGAAAATAAAAATAAGATACAAGTCTGACTTCTACATGGTGGTTGATGTTCTTTTGCATGCCAATGCATGCTTCATCACAATTCAACGGAGAGCACAGCCTACTCGGGAGATTTTTCAGCTCCGGTAGATGTCATTCTGTCACTTTGCTGGAACAACTACCATACAAAAGGCGCTTCATGGGATCTGCTCATGTTAAGCTTGAGTAGAACTTGAGTTGGTTTTTTAAACCAAAGCCACACTTTTCCGAATAGTGTGACTCTAGACTAAACAACTTTAGTGGAGACAGTGCAGCTACATCGGCATGTCTGCTGAATCAGTAAACGAACGGAACAATGGGTTGAATTATAAACTCACACATACCATAACATCATTGTCTACAGATAAGTTACAGTAGTCCCCCAGAATATTATATATTTTTTATATTGCGTCTTACTCATCGTGTCGGACGGATCGGAACGAAACGAAACGGAAACGAATCAAAAATAACTGTTTATTGCTTATATGGGAGTCAGCATGCTATACGTCGCCGGCGTCTGAACAGATTGACACAGAACATAAACTCCCGTTTAATACATCGGTAATATTTATTCTTTCCGTTCCGATCCGATGTAAGATGTATGACTAACTCAGAAATCAGTATAGTGTTATTTTCCCTAATGTGTTTGTATATTTTAAACTCCATTATAAAAAAACTATGATTCTTTACTATTGGATTTTAAAGTCCATTTTTGAAACCCACGAGTCAATATACATAATAAAATTCCAAATCCAGATATTCAACCCAATCAATCACTCGTGAATTAATACACTTTCGTTCTCCAACCTTTCACTAACGTTTTGAAACTTCAACCTATACAGTTTGTGAATGAGATGAATTTCAACTCTTCCCCACCTGAAACAATACATTCCGTTGAATGGTACCTTTAAGTGAACTCTCTGATGCCACAAGGGATGAAATTCCCCCTATAAGTTAACCCTCAATCCACACTAATCCTACCACTTCACCTCTAGACCCCCCTCAACCCCCCACTTGTGCTTTTATTTCACCGAAGAGAGCGAGAGCGGGGGCAGCACAGTCGTTTCATAATACGACGACGAGTACAGACTGCACTTTTTGAATTGCTAATTTAATATTAGAGCAGTTTTTTTAGAGTTTCTATATATGCGAGTTTGTTAAGTTCACTAGGTGAATGTTCATTTTGGTATCACACGTTTGAATATTCAGTGGATGATGATGAAATGTACAAATGTTGGAATGAAATGGGCACTCAGTGTATAGGAGTCATTGTTTTCAATTGAATTTCCGGCTCTATATATGTTGTACTGGAAATGATTATACATGGGTGTGTATGCGTTCTTTAGTGCAGTATTTTGGATTGCATAAAATTTATTCGCTTTTTTGTGTGAACATTTTTTGTTATAGGCTACTGTATTATAAGCGTTCTGTTTTAATACAAAAGTTGCATGTAAATAAAGCAATGAAGTATTTAGCATTTTAGTTAATATTATTCTTCGTTGACGTTTTACGTGTATACGAAATGCCATGGTACTTTTGGATTTCGTTTTACTAATTAGCAGTAAGATGAGTAATTTTGTTCTACTTCATCACGTTTACTCTTTCCTCGAGTTGTATATCCTCTGGCTATTTGGTTAGACATATACAGTAGCTATTATGTATAGCTCCATTGCATTACTCTCGTAGGCTACTGCATATATTTCTTGAATTGTGAAATGAAAATGAAAACTTTTTTAAATGGAATTATATTTCTAAAATTATAAATTAGCAAAACTATGTATTGTATGATGTAGGCTACATCAGCAGTTATATTTTTCTAAAATAATCCAGTGACGTCGTAGGAGTTTATCGTCATGAATCCATTCGAAAGATCAGAACACTGTCCACATCGTCAAATGAAAGCAGTTTCAAAACAGTCTCAAAATTGTTTCTAATCACTAGTTCCCTTGATACGAAACCAAAACAGTGACAACTCACAAATCTGTTTCTTCTCGAAAGTGAAAACGCTCTAAACTGTCTCAAAACAGTTTTCAACTTTTCCGGATCCAAATAGAGGCTTGCAAAAAAGAAAAAAAAATGAAACGATTATTCTCTGCTATACTTGGCGTATATTATAAAGGATACTTATTGCGGGATAGGTGGACTATCCGTCCTTCTGCGATTGTCTGGTACGATTGGAAATAAATGGTATCCACTTCACGCTGAAATAAGAAGTCCGGTGAAATATCCAAGCTCTCGGAGGGTTTACGAGGTTCATGGAATTCTGTATCTACTTTTCTCCCTCCTTAAACCGACTCTGAGATTAATATTGCGTATCCAATTCAATTCCGGTTTCGTTTTATCCACCTTGGTCACGACTTCCCGTTTGTGGGTCGAAGAATCAGTCCCAATGCTGTATTCAACAATTCAAGACATGGCTAATTTACATATTTATATGGTTTACTAGGTCGCCATACCAAACAATATAAGTCAGGACGGATGGAGAAGGAAACTGTAGAAAAGAAACGAAAGCAAGTTGTTCTGCAGTATGTCAGTTATCGTGCTTTTGTCGGTATCAAATCGTAGTAAATAATGTTGGTAAACATCTGGTATAGTTTGGATCTTGAATTGCAGGTTTCGTTCTTGTCTTTAAGTTTCTTTTCAAATTATTGAGAACCAATATTATGTTTCTATCACCTCATAAAATAAAGAAGCTTTATCTATTTGACATTTACACAATCATAGGTATATTTCATTTTACACACGTGTTAGGGAATTCAACGCAATGGCAGGTCATGCGCATAAAGCAAACTAACGCTTTTACCTGATGCTAGTATTGAATTGTTTTGCTTAAAAGGTATAACGTAGTAATGAATGGTGAAGCAATTCCTTCATTTCTTTATAATCACTTGAGTACAGCACCTTAGCAGTATTTATGAAGTACTGGTACTTGTAGGATGAAGAACGAATGTACATTATGTTTGTACTATCACATAATTAAAGAAGTGTTCAGTGAGTTTTCCCATAGATGCTTTTCTTGAAAACAATTAAATGAACAACTTACGAGGGAACGGTCTCAGGTGTTAAGCGTGAATATTTTTTTCGAGGATCGGATCTGGTGCAGTAC
>JAQFYR010001422.1:0-10148 GCA_034694985.1 Campodea silvestrii
CACTACTCTTGACAAACTGGCTCTTAAAGAAGTTAGAGAAAATTCTCCTGTCAGATGGCTCTTGCAGCAAGCGGCGCTGTTTCATATCTTCTATATTAAATATTAAGCTAGTCTAAATAGGTAGCAAAAAAAGACATATTTAATTTAAGTTTTTTTGTTGTGAATCTACTAAGACTATGATGCTTACAAACTTTCGTTTCCCTTTAATTTCAAATCCAAACACATCTTCATAATTTTCCTGTAACAGTCGAAACTAGCGACGACCTACTGTGACATGACTGACCTCAGTCACCTCACGCTATGAACTACACTACTCTGTTCATAAAATTTAATAATCAACATGTTTAAAGTATTTTCCACAGATGAAAACAGTGCATAAAACATTTTTATACATAATAACACAACAGCATGTTCTCAACGCTCATAAAAAAATTACAACTTAATAGCTTCCTAACAACCTCTGTAAACTTTTTCAGCGTTCCTTCTGCTCATCACTGAATTTACTGCAATCGCGAAAAGCGTGCGAAATTTATATCCTTTCATATCGGCAAAAGCACTAAATACAAATCATTACATGATTTAAGTGTTGTTATGCCTATTTCGAGACGGAATAAAGATTATATGGAAAATGATTTATCTGACATTTACGGGGATTCGTAACGAACATAATGTTATAAATATGTCTCAAAAGTGACAAGAAATGGTTTAGTGTTTAGCGTGATGATACAAGATGAATAATACAGGGTTACTTTCTTATCTGCTATAGTTGGTTAAGGAATAGTGAGCGTGATAAATATGCTGAAAAATATCATGAAACTTTTATGGATTTTGGAAACGGTGATTTATACGCACTGTATTTTATTTGAGGTGTAATGGTATGATTGCTACCTTTTAAAAATCTCAGCAGCTTGGAAAGTTTTGCTGGTCATTTCTGTTATCGATTAATATAAAATTACTCTACCTTTTAAACAGCAAATACATACACCATAGGCATCGTTGTAATAAATTAATGACTAATTTAAGACGAAGAAAGAATCATCTTCCGGCGGGAATCGAAAATTTCTCTACCTTTTCACTTACTACAAAAGGTAATGTAACTAATATAGTACGAATTTTGCCTGTTACAGGCGATTCGGTATCGCGAATACTGTAGCGAATCAATTGGACAAAGTTCTAATTAACAATTGGACTTAGCTGGTGGTCTGCAATTCATGATAATATGTAGTAGATTAAGCTACAGTATCTCACTCGATAAACACAGCTGTGCGAAAAATGTCTTGAGGTAAAACGAAGTCCCACGTAAAGCTAGAGAAACTTTGTTTTTACAAACACCTTTCTAGTCTTTCCATAGTAAGAAAACCCAATTTTCAGAGCCGGTTAAGGGTTACCATTCCGGAAAACTTTTAACTATGCTGGATGTGATTATATTTAAGGCGCAATCCCTTTACACGCTGTACAAAAAAAACTTATAACTTTCACCCCGATATGCACTTATCGAAATCTAGGCAACCAAAACTAGTATCTGGCCATGTGATATATGAATCGGACAATGCGAAACTATCCCAAGTCATTTTTATGGAATATCCAACTCCATAATTATGTTCCACTGCATCTGTAGCTAGTATAAAAACGTCCCTATAGTCCAATTCGAAACAGGTGAAAAGTACATTGGAAACTTCGACATTTTGTAAATAAAAAAAATAAAAATAAAAATATCCCAAGTCACCACCACACAAAAAACCAGTAAATAGTGTTATTTATTATTGTAAACGTGACAACAAAGTGTAGTTATTGGTTGTTATTTGCTTTAAATTAAAATATGCTAACAATAATGTATGTTGGTTCTAATATTAATATTTCCTCCCAAACTACATCACATTATTTCAGACAAAACCAAAACAACCCAAGACAGACACCTTTGACCTTCAATACTATGGATAAGGTAATCAGTATACTATTTCCATAATGACTGAAAAAAATGCATACACAACAGATGTATATTATATGTAAATTTTCCTTCGAAAAATTCAGCAGAAAAAATCTAGACAGTTTTTTTCGCCCTCCTGAACAATTTAGTTTCATGACTTGGGATGTTTTTACTTTGCCCGATTCATATTCTAACATCATTGATTATTACGTAACTGAAACACTGACAACATCTGCGATAGCAACAATGGCACCTTTCTGCTCCTCCATTTTTTATTTCTCCCATCAACGAACAGCACCCATCTATTGAACCACACCTGGCGCACACAGTAACCCTTTAAATTACCCCCAACCTCAAATTAAATTACATAGTTTACCAGAAGCGTAAAAAAAAGAAGAAACACCTGTATACTACAAACAACACAAAAGTAAATACAACATAAAAACACTTGTAAGTTTGCCTACGGACTCTTTTTTTCACTTAGAACTTTACAGAGTACTAAACCTAGATTCAAGTATGTTTTATATAGCTATAAGTGTACATCACTGCTGACAATTCCCCGGTGACCAACTCAAGTAGTAAAGGAAAGTACACGTTTGGTAAAGAGAGTATAACCACTAGGAAACCGCACAAGGGGAAATGCATACAATGTGAAATGTACAATCTACTTGTTGCATTTTGGACTTTTTTCTTGAAAGGAGTTGTGGTTTATATTTTAGTCAAGATTATGGAAAAGTTGTGTGAATTTTATAGGTTATACCGTGTACATAGTATTGTGAGTGAAACACAGAGATATGGCTGATTCTATAATGGAACTACTTACGGTTCTTCCTTCGCTATAGTTTTGGTATTGGAAATGGGAACCTCCTTCGCTATAGTTTTGGTATTGGAAATGGGAACCAGAATTTTTTAAAATTGGAAATCGATCATAATACAGTGTAACTGGTTTCCCAGTTACGTTGGTTTTAGCTGAAAAAGTTGGTTTTAGCTGAAAAGCAGCAGTCCATCAGAGAATGGTCAATAATTTAACCAATTCCTAATTGTGGCATGTGACTTTCACACAATTTGAAACGATTTTTTTTTTCACTTTTATTCTGATTTCTATGACTTCGTCAGTTTCACCCATAAATCAGCTTCATCTTTCCAGGTAATTTTTTCCAATTAATTTACATAGTTTGAAGATAGTGTTAGCGGCAGCCCATGCTTTTTTTCTTTTTACTTAGAGTGCCAGTTGCGCCGCGGAAAACGTTTCAAAAATGCAGTTGTACCTGCACTGCAAGATATACATTATTCATCCAACACCGCAATGGCTGCGTAGCAGCTTTTTCAATTATTAAAAAGGAAAGTAGCATTTACAACGCTGCACGGCTGAACGGCAGCATGCTCCAGATACCAAACACTGTTTGCATGAAATTGCAGTTTTGCTCCTCACAACGTGATTGGTTGAAATATTTGAACAATTATGAGCATGGGAGTTGTACTGACTAAAATATTAGGAGAATGGTATGACATCATGGATAGAGTTACCATGAATGGATTGTCAGTGTCAATTAAAGAAATATTTCAAATTTTCCACCAGTCGTTTATAAATATATTTAACCACAAAATTTGTTTTCTGGTGTTAAATGGAAATATGACAATGATTTAAGAAGAACTCACGTTTCTTTTTCGTTTGACTATCGCAGTAGGGTGAATAGGTTACACATGGTGTATCGTTAAGAAGGTTATGCACGTATATCACTTCAACTCAATTGAGAAAGATTTAGAATAAAACAAAATAATAGTCTTACAGTTCTAAATATGTACCCTCTTGATGCTCAAACTGAAGCAAAACGTCTGATTCTATAGTTTCAACGAAAGTTGTGTCACATAGTTTAAGTCAGGAGATTGCAACAAGGAAATATTTTGCCAATCAATTTGAGGTATCAATATTGCTTCGAACCCCAGAACATCTAAATAGCGTCTGCTATGAAAACAATTAGGCCTATAAGAAATAAATGGGTTAATATATTAACGAACTATGTTCAGTCCTAAAATCTATGAATAAATTACTTTATGTAAATATAAAGACGTGTTAACATCGTAATCATCAAAACACTGATCTGGAAGCCTAGATATAGCATGTATATTATATTATTTGCTTGTAGCGTATGCCTTAATTACGTTGTACGAATTTTTTTCTCCACTTGTATTGCTTATTTGCTTTTAATTACTGGAAAGGAAAAAGCCGGTATATGTAACAGAATATTAGCTTCGGTGCTAGATAGATGCGATACTGTATAGTAGGCCTACTTATACCTTAGGCTTAGAGAAAAAATATGAAGAAAAAGGAAGGGACAAATGAGAAGATTTCCCAAAATTTCCTAAAAAATCGCTGTGTGACTGACAATTTTCTATTAAAAATGTAAAAATTTTCGTTCGACAATTTCCATCTACAAATTTTAAGCATTGCATGGAGTGTCCTTAAAAATATCCCTAAAATGGTATATTTTCAGTGTAAATAGTAAAAAAGTTGCTCTTGTTTCTCTCGGGCAATATTTCATGCAGCCTACTGCAGTACTATTTCTCTACTTTTCTTAGGTTCGGAAACACTTACTATTAAATAACACTATATGTTAAAATTGCATTAAAATTTTAAATTATATTAATCATATTATAGGTTATTAAATTATAGGTTAAAATTTATTAAAAATACAGAACCATCTAAATTTAGCGGAAGAAAATTAAAAGTGGTTTATGTGTGTACACGAGGAAGTTAGAAAGTAAATAATATAAATATACATGAAATTATGCACTTCACAAAAATTAGAAATGCAATAACGTTAATAATAAACAAAATCGATTTCTTTCAGGTTTCTCAGAAAGGAGAATAAGGTTTGTGGTATATCTGTTCAAATACACTAACTTATCGCGGTCACTCCAATAAACTGACCTAGTTCTAAGCTGAGTTTCAAATAGTGATGTGTTGGCAACTTCAATGTCCGTTTCGCAACTCTTCTGAGGAAACGAATTTTAACTTTTAATAATATTTGGTTTGAGGAAAAAGTTTGAACGACCGTGACACAATTTGATGTATATATATACGTAATACATACTAACTGGGTGAATAGAGTAATTTCATATTTCTGAAACCCTTGAACACACGACACGAACTGTTTCCAAGGGGTACCGGGGTGTACCACTGCTTGAGAATGCTCCTTTTCACATGATGTTAGCAAATGCGCAATTGTATATAAAATCCTGTCCTAGTTAAGAAATACATAATTATCCAATTCCGATAACGTCCTCTATTTCTAAACATCAAAAGATTTATAGTGTAGTGTAGTGCTTACAGTAAGTAAATAATTCAGGCACATTATATTGATTTGGACTAGGACAATTTCACTGTAAATTGTCGTTGGAGCTCAATCGACAGGGTTAGAAATATATTGATGCTTATAATGCTTCTAATTTTCTTTACCAAACTGTCAAAGTTACCGCGATTCAAAATGTTAGCGACAATATTTACCAAACACTTCTTTCTGAAAAATCGGTAAACTGGTGCAATAAAAAATAAAATAAACGCGAAATTTAATACATTAATCAGATATACAATTACACCTTTAATTATAATATTCTCACACCTGCAATATTAAGCTGAAGTTTGTTCAGCGTGCTTGAGTGCATAGCCTGTATATACAAATAATAATTCACTTTATTGCGAAAAGTTTTAATGAGAGTGGTGCAGATTTCATTGACTTCAACTACCTTTGCTTCCATTCCGACGATTTTTACTCGATATAATTATTAATACATATTATAGCTGCATTTTATTCGAGTCCCAACTGTCGAGATATCTAGTTTTCCAAATGAGTCAACAACTATCTATCTGTGCGTTGTCAATTTCAATTTATTATTAATTACAGCGCAATTACACTGTATTCACGTAGTATCACCCTTTAAAACACAAGTCCTGCAGTATACGTACTAAATTACGCATAAACATGACATAAAAAGCGTATATATATTTTAATGATTATTTATTTAATTATTTTACACACCAGCTCGACTGTCCTGACGTGTACAAAAATCATTTTGTAACTCTTGACTCTTACTCTTTTAATTCGGGTTCCAATGAAAGCTCTCTACAAGAAACTAAACAATTAGTGTTTTTTTTCCTACCATGGAGTATAAAGCGAAAAGTACGAATGATTAATTACCATGTGACTGAGAAGATTAAACTGAATGAATAGGCTTAGCAAGCAGAATTTGAAGTTCCAAGTTACAACACTACTAGAATAATGGCGCTTATATACGCTAACGAATTAGTTTTTTTTCTGTGAGATTTCGTTTGTTATTCTATTAAGCAAAATGTATAAGGGTTTTAAATTCCTGGAAAATGTATATATATAGAAACATAATCTCACTATTTTTGTTATGTTTGGTCCATCCGTTTTTTTTATTATTATTTTTTTTTGTGCATGTGCGTGCGTTTATTTCAGTTTTATACCTGCATTCTTTGTTGCAATTTTTGTAATATAAATGCTTGTGCTATACTGTGATTTGTGAAAGGTTTGAAATCAGTACCGTACATTCGAATCCACTGAATCTACTTATTTTTAAAATTGGATCTAAGATCCTACGCCAATCGGTAATATTTTTTTTCAATTCCACTATTATTTTAAGTAAAAAAATGTTAGATTTGAAAGTTGGTTATATCATCGACTGTTTATTATTTGGATGGCAACGGTGTATTTAAATTTGGAAACGAGAAACAACACACGTACCACATAAGAGAAATCGAGAAAGGTACAGTGGTCACATGAAAGCAACCATACCCGTGAAACCACTTGTCCTAGCTGCCTTATATTCGCAAAATTATGCTATCTGACCCATGTAATAATTATACTTGTTAGATTAGTGGAACTTGAAAACTTATCGACTTTCTAGCAATTTTTCTATAACAATCCATGTTATAGATTTTATTTATTTTGTCCTATATGAAACTTAACAACCGTGACCCAAACAATTATCAGAAACTGTACATAGTCCCGCATTTCTTACAATTCTACAATCACGCGAGTTATTTTCAAAATTAAATTTGATTTTCGTACATATAAGTACCCTGAAAGTATAAAAGTTATGTGCGGACGTATTTCTGGGTCTATTCATTATTATGAATTCGTTTATTATGTATATTAAATTTCTCCGAAGACGGTAGTCTGATTTTCTTTCCGATCTGAAAATTTAGAATTATGATGCATACGGTTTGTGTGTATCTGATGAGTGATGAGGTAACTACTCAGCATTTGACCCAAAGTAGACTTTAAGACATTGTGGACAGTACAGTCAGAGAAACTCGTCCTGAGTGAAATTAGAGTTTTGTTTTACTGGGTATCATACATGGGTTGAAACTTGAAAGATAAAAATTGAAATTCCTATGGAAGTTATATATTCAAAACGGTTTACCTGCTTGAGCAAAATATTACTTTTACATGCACTTTAAAAACGTAGTCTATAATATCCAATATAAGTAAAATGGTTTGTCATAAACTGCTATGAATGATGACAATGTGTTTACTTGCTCAAATAACAATTGTATTATGAGAAAAATCATTTGCTTAAATTTGATAAGAATAGTGAACAAAGCTACTGTATGACATCTCCATTATATATACAATTTAACTTTACTTTTAAATTAGAAAAAAACACCGACAGCTCCGTACACAGAAATCAATTTGGGGTAATTACATAAATAAGTAAAACAACACATGTCTTGTGAAGCAGTAATTATTTAAATTCTCCAAAAATTCCATGTAGTAAACAACAACTACCAAACAAGATATTCCTTAGACTCAGACAAACCGATATATGGAATTTCCAAAGTAATTCAATCAAGATTAAGACCCAACTAAACAGAATTTCTGGGTAAGCAACCATCTCTCCTTTTACTAGGAGAGATAGCGTTATAGAGATCGCATAGTAAGTGTAGCAGTGTAATCATCAAGGGCGGTTGAAGGGCCGTGCACATACCTTCGTCTCAAGTAAATAATCAATGGAATTATAAGATGCATTAAAATTTTAATTTCATCCCAATATTTTTATTAAACAGATTGTACTTTATTATATATGCATAATTATGTATTATACTGTGTGGACAATTTACTGTTATGCCAAGAAACATGCAATTGAATGTACATTAGATTATTTATAACTTTAAATTTTGGTTTTAATTTATTTTTTAAAGTAATCCAGCCATCAAGCTATGGAATAATTTGAAAACACTAGTATTTACTACACCGAGCATTACAATCAATATAGATCCGGTAATCGAGTGTATATTACCACTCATTTATTCTTCAGGACATTAATCTAGTCCTAAACCTGAAAATTTAAGACATTAATGTTCTGTACGACGTGATACATCGGTTACGTTTGTTCGAGGAATCTACTGTATGGTGGATACGATATTGAACTCTCTCTCATATGAGGTAAAATACAGTAATCTAAGTGATATCAAACCATAGGCTGGTTCGTAAGTCAAGTAGCTGGATTACCAACTACATTAACTGGATATCTGAACCTTCGTATGCTTCCGAATGATATTTTACTCATTCGTCCGGTGGTTTCCGTCCTAGCAGTCATTGGAAATACATTTTTTTATTATTTACTTTAGATATTACTAACAGTAATGATAAATCGCTTCATTTATTTCCAGTTACATCTATTGGGATTAAGGTAGCATTCAAAGTATATGTGAACACCATCGCCGTCGTTGAACGTTACAGAGGAATTCGTTTGCTACCTGAATGACGTAATGTACTTCGGATTCACGACATTACAAGAGTCTGGGGATTCAAAGAAAGTCTTCTACTTCCTTAACTATTTATACAAACCATCTTAAAATACTTAGACGGAAACTTTGTGAAAATCAGAAGTCACATTTGGGTCACAGAACATCACTTAATTAACACGAATTTCAATACTAGTCAAGAAAATATTTGTGAAGCATATATAATAACTCTCAAAGATGTATACATACGTCGTAAAGCATGATATTCTTAAATATAATTAATTGAAAAAGCAATCCTTGATGCTAACAGCTCTCGCAACTTATTAAATAACTCTCGCAGTTAAGAAAATACCTAAAGTTGCCAGAGTTTCATTAATACGATCTCAGGACTGCATTTTAGCTCCCGACCTCGCCTTAGGCGTGATACTGGCAAAAAAGTTACATGAATAATTTGAACCATGACATATCATACATTCAACTCTCTATGTCCGAAGTATTCCTCTTGCTCCCATTGATACTACACAGATTGACGTTAGTATACGAAATTGTACTAAGTGAGCGTTCAGTTCGCGCAGTCATCACCTAGCCTAGTCAGCATATGATGCTTTTATTTCCGTCGTCTTAAACCAACCCGTTTTTCTGATTGTTGGAAAAGATGGCGGGAGGTCCAAAATAGCCCGCATATATACTGGTTTAACTAAAGGTCGCTTAGATGCGCTAATTTCTGCGTAGATATTTTGGGGTTCACATGAGCAGACTTTTTTCAACTTTATTTAAAATATACAAACTGTTTCTAGTTGAAAACCGACAATGATTTCATTATTAATTTATTTTTAAAACAAAACAGTTTTATTTTATAGTAAATGCAAATCAGCGCAGATAAAGCCCAGATGATCAGCCGAGGTTGGAATTTCTCAACTGGGCTTTTTATCATCTGCCCATGTGAACAGCGTTGGCCTTTTCTAATAGATTACACAAAGGTCAATCTCGGCTGAAATCTGCCCAGAAAAAAGCTCATGTGAACGCTACTTTACCGACTAAATTATTATAACCAAATATGACGTCAATGCCGTCAAATGAAAAACCCAGTGCTGACTAGGCTACGTCCTGACTACGCGAACTGAACACTCCCTAACACAACATTCAGGCTAAGGTTGTGTCACTTGGCGCTTGATCCGCCCTTGCTCCCCGGGAGTAGAAATGAGTAGATTGTAGCTCCGAAGGGGAAGATGGTTTCAAGGGGTAATGACTGATCGATTACAGAGAGAGCAAGCAAGAGGTGGGAGGGGGGGGAGAGAATTACAGTTGGGGCGGGGGAGGGAGTTCGGTGGGAAGGTATCCTATTGAATTTTTTATATATCGCTTTTTGGTTAAAATCAAATACAGGCAATGATCTTCAATCACGGTTCAGCTCACTAAAATGCACCAAGGTTTTTAAGGGTGGATGAG
>JAQFYR010001423.1:0-10145 GCA_034694985.1 Campodea silvestrii
CGATTCCAACGATGTATAGGATGTTATAGTTCGTCGAAAAAAAAATTTAAATATTTTTTTACTCAGTAATTTGAAAACTAGGATTTAATTGCACGCTGTAGAAGCACCCACGTCGCGATTAATTGCACGGTTAAGGGGTTAATACTTGTGAATAAATATGTGCGAAGAACGGTTGCTATGTGCGAAGAACAGTTGCGATTCGGTTCTATTTCATAATTGACTTTTTAAACTCTGCAATCTCATTACAAGTGTGTTATAGGACTACCTGTAGTACCGTACTTTATCAAACAATTACCTGGTTGCCTTGGTAGATCTAAACTGAAATCTGATTGGGTTTGGACGTATAGTTTAATATCCCTTCACCGTGCAAATATTGTAGCCTGATCTAGCTGTTTTAATTGTACCTAAACTACCTATGATAACCTAATTATTTAAAAACAAATATTCTACCATATGATTGGCCTTTAATAATGATGAATTTCCTCCATCCTTTTCTGTTATTTTTCCCCATCACTACATCATTAGTAAATTCACAAGGTTACAATAATGCACTTTTAATAATACTCTACAACTTCTCCAAGTACAGTACCATACATCTAGCCTACATTTCAAAAATCAGTTTATCCAATGCACCGTAAACATAATTTCCTCAGCAAATTATATATATAGATTTGAAGAGCATGAGTGCAGTTACTCTGTAAGATAATTCTCTATAACAAAATCATATTTGTATTTTTTTTTATCAGTTTTTATGTTGAAACTTTATGATAAGTTACAAATTCTTGTTTCAGGATCCTCCAGTGGTGGCTGTGTAGAAGGTGCTGTTTGCAGTGGCAAGAGGTAAAAACACACAACTTATATATTTTATTATTATTATTATTATGTAGAAATAGTAGTTGGTTACTTGGTTTGCTCATTTGTGTAGAAATTACTGCTGTATGATTTTAAAAGTAAGTGTTGGCTCTGTGCCAGATCATTTAAATAACTTGCAAATGTATTGTTGGGATTGTATTAGTACTACGCAGAAATACCTCCTGGAGCAGAAATACCTCCTGTGTAGGGAAAATGAATTGTTTTTTGGTTATTTGTTCAAAAGATGTAGTAATAATATTTTTCTTCTTTAAAATGATAAATCAGAGGGCTTGTAATTCTTAGGGTTCCACCAAAAATTGCCGCAGGTACAGATTGCCGCGTGTGCAAAACCTAACCTATCCTAACCTAACTTGTCGTCGCGGCAATGTGATCCACGGCAATTTGCTACGTTACCCATTCTTAGTGATTGTATCTGGTCATTCTGGTGCAAGAAGTATAGATTCAAAATAATGTATACTGGTAAAAGTTTAGTACAACAATATGATGTCTTTTTTTTAATATTTTCTATTAGATGCTAGTATTTAAAATACTTTAGAACATTCAAGTTTAAAAAAAAACAGAGTCCAGAGACTGATACTACATTTATCATTGACAACTCATGCTGTACCTTCTTTTAAAACAAAGAATGGATCAACTTTTGCTGTTCAAACTACGCTAATGAAAATTCAGAAAATGTCCAACTAGCTTTAGCTATATTTATTTCCTTTAGAAAAGGGTTCTTTAAGGAGTTTTAAAACACGTGTTTGAAGTTTCCGGCAAATGATTTATGGCAAGTTTGTACCAGTACTTCAAGAAACCTCATGCTCTCATGAAGCTAAGCAGTTTGAGGCTTCTCACCCACTACGTCGGATCGTATTGGAACGGAAACGAACAAAAATATCATGCATTCATATGGGTTAAAGGCCGCACATCACAAGGGATCGGAATGGAATGAAATAAATTCTCCCATTTAACTCCAATTACTCAATGATAAGCAAAATTTCGATACGATCTGATCCGACGTAGTAAGTGTAAAAGTAGACTACACAATATGCGATGGAGTGCATGAAATGCCTAAATGCACGAATGTCATTCGAGGAGATTTTTGTGAAAGTGAGAAAATCGACAATGGAAAAATAGAAAAATTGAAAGACGAAAACAAGCGTTTCAATCGATTTCTCATTTTCTTGTGCCAATAAGCTGCAGTCGACATGAGTACATTGACATATTATTTAATATCAAAATGTGCGTTTTGAAGTTCTATAGATTCCAGAAATTGACCATGTAGCAATATTATTTAAAATATTCCGAAATTATTTAGCACTGAGAAATCGAGTTCTCATTCAAATTCGTCAGCGATCTATTTTCTGCGATCTTTCACTTGTAATACTGTATCGTACGAACTACGAACATTGAGTATTCACAAAATCTAAACGCAATTGAAAAATAGAATTTAAATCATTAAATGCGATTCTAGCAATACGTCTAGGGCAATCTATAGTCCAATCCCGCTTCTTTCTTTGTTTTTTAAAAACAAATTTTTCCGTGGAATGCTTGGATTACGCTACAATTTTTCACAAAAATGTTCTTTCTACTTGGGAAACTTGAGGCCCACTAACAAATGACGTGTTTACATCACCATATATATCGGAGGGTTGCAGTTTCAACAGGTTCTACCTTAAATTCCCATTACGAGTAGTTGCACCTGAACTCTTCTACTGGAATGAAGAAATATACCGAATCCCTATTTGAAAAAGAGGAGGAAAGGGACGAAGTACGGCAAAAAGCTTTTTTTTTTTTTTTTTTTGCAAAGTTTTAACAAAAACTGCATTTTCAATTTTTCATATAAAACAAAAAAAAAAAACAAGTAACATATTTCCTCTCTCTATCAGCTCAGGCGTCAGTGATTCGAGACGTCAGATCCCCATCCCCTTACGGTTATTTCTCTGGATGCCCATGGTAGTTTTCTGTAAATTGTCAATGTTGTATGTCAAATTGCAAACTCGGCATATACATACGGTAGTTCATTATACTTTAAAATTTAAACCTGGGAATTTATATCGTTGAAACTATTTTCTAACTAACCGGTCAGTAGTTTTCCTTGTTGCATGTATTGTTTTATTTTGGTATATTCCAAGAACAAGGAGGCTTCCGTAGAAATAAGTTCGAATCTTCAACACGATTGTTCTAGTATTTCGAGGTTTTCCTTGGGGAAAATCTGATTATATCATTATCATCTGTTAGTTACATCAAAAAGGTAATACACGCGAAGAATTACCCTGAAAAATTCTGTAAATCCATATGCATTCATGCAAATAAAATAAAATATATATATTCATCTCGTTCCAAAACAGTGATTTCTGTCGAAATATGAGGGCGTTTCAATCAGTCGTTACCAGCATGGTGTGGTTGACCTTGCCTGTGAACCATGAAGGTCGTGAACTCCCGTTATGTGGGGTGTGGTGGGTAATTAACACTTGAAATAAACTGTTCCGCATTTATATACATTCGTACACAATCATGTTGGTCACCTTCAAATAAATAAAGTATAAAATATTTCGCTGATCACAACTATACCTAAATGGTTGCTTGGTTGGACATTGTTTCGTTCTTATAGTCAGTCTACTCCTTTGCATTTTAAGTTTTTTTGTTTTGTTTTAAAATACCGGTATCTTTAAAAATAGCAAACAGTAGTATATATAATCACAAGGCTTTTCCATGGTTTTGTGCATGTTTTTATAACTATAGTATGAGGAAGGAGTCTGGATTTTATCGTAAGAAATTACTACATGTCGTCATCATTTGTAGTTGCGATTTGTCGGCATATCGTTACTTCATTATAAAACCGACTTTTGAAATTTCCGAGTTTGTTACGATTTTTTTCCTGAAACCATATAGTCCTATGAATTTAATAGTATGGTAGTAACCTAAATAATTATTATTTCCTCGATTATTTTTATATTAAATGGGGAATTCCCAGCCATTGCAATGATGATTAACTGCTATATATAATTATAATTATGATAATGGGCAATATCTCGTGGAGTGTTTTGCCTGTTTGAATGTTTCATATTAGTTTCATGGATATTTTTGAATGAAATCAGAATTAAACAGAAGGTTATCTTTATCTTATACGGATATTCACAAAAAGTGAATTTAAAAACTGATTTTCTTTGATACACCAGAGAGTGATTTTTATGTGTACAAGATAATCCACTGACAATTTCACTATTTCATGGTAAGTAGTCTACACATGGAACATACGTCCGTGAGCGTGTTTTTGAATTGTTATTATAATTATTTTTGTAAAGATAGCCTATTTATTATTTAAAAAAAAAAAAAAAGTTATCATGGCATTCTGGTATATAATTATTCAATGTCAACTTCTGTAATTTTATGCATTTTTCTACAGATAGTATTTCAGCTTGGCATTCTGGGTATGGTGCAAAGAATGTTTCATTTACGTAAATAACGTCGACACTTATAATTCTGATAAGGATTTTAAAGAAGCTTTTATTGCGTCAAGACATCAACGTCTGCTTCCGCGACGTAGTTTTTGATTAAGTATTAAAATCTTTATCAACTGAAACTTAAACAATTCCCTATCCTGTTAAGGATTTACGATTGAAGATAGTAAGGTATTAAAATCGTTAATAATATATTACTGCCACCTCTGTATGCCCTTTTTCTCCTTCTTTTCCCAACTTGTTATAACGGAAGTATTTTCCTCCAACCGGAAGTAGTAAATTGCTGTAATAAGTCTGCAGGTAATAATGTTAGCTTATTGAATTTCTATAATAATTGAGTATACTTTTATGTAATTGAAACAGCACGTACGATTTCCGTGTATCATTAAATAACTTTTCACTTTCGGATACTCTACGAGCTGTGGTTGTGAATGCTGGACTGTAATAATAAGAGCTCTAATCATTTTGAAAGGAAATAATTTGCACGGAAACTCGTGTACAACCTAACAACCTTATGGTGTCTGTCATTGATATTGCCCTGTGAATTCACTCAGTGTTGTTATATATTACGATGAGTTTCATTGCAAAGTATTTTCAGAGATGTTGGGAAAATGCGTTAAAATTATAAACGGAAACTTCCATGCATACCGTAGTAATCGCCGATCGATTGCAAGTGTTGGTAATCTAATAAATCGATCTTTTTTTTGCAAATATTATTGGAAATAGGCCTATGTGTATTTTTTTTAATATCCAATGCTCAAGCACACACTTTTATATACTGTAGGCTAGCTTAATCGAGAATGATTAATTTTATTCAAAAAAATTTACGTTCTTCCACAGTAGCGAAATTTAAAACCATCAAAATTCACACATTTTGTTACTAAAAAAACGAAGAATTTTAAATATCAAAATTCTTCGTCTCTTTTTAGGGCTACAGTACGAAAGCGCTAAAAAGGGGATCATAGGATGTACGATTGCGCTAAGAAAAGTGTACAAAAGCGCTAGTGAAAAGTATACGTTTGCGCTAATTAAAAGTATACGATTGCGCTAATTAAAAGTATACGTTTGCGCTAAATGAAAGTATACGAAAGCGCTATACACAAATATGTACCAGGTCCCAAGTCGATTAAAAAATGAATGCATGCACCGAAAAACGAACGAAAAAATTAATCGTGTTTCCTATTGCCTTTACATTTCCTGACCTTGCTACCCATGTTCTAATTATAATAATTAGGACATGGGTAGCATTGCTAAGTATATTCGAGTCTTGTTATACGACCATCCGATTATCATTTTTCACCTGTTTAGCACGCATTTTTGCTGGAACAGTACTTCGGCTCGCAGTCCTCAGCTTCAGGTACATGTATGTTCGGATTGTATTTTAAAATTTTAATTAAAAATAAAAACAGAAGAATATATGACGCATAAAACTGTACATTGAAGTGCCTTATCATCAGCCTTTGCTGTGCGAGGCACTTTGAACGGCGTTGTTGCTCACATTTCTGGTGGAAATGGAAAAATATCACATATTTCCATAAGATATGTGAACGCGTCACCGACTTCAGAGCTACGCAAAAACAAGTAATCCAAAAATATTTCAACCATTTGCCAACTGAACATTAGTGCATCTGTATAACTGGACCATATATTGGAGCTCTCTGTAGTTTCCTGCACAAATCTTGAGTTACATGGAACTGGCACCCTACAGTCGGAAAATACTTCGCGAATAGCCTCGTATGCAGCCATTTCCAAATCTAAGTGAATTTCTGGTTTGTTCAATACAACACTGGAGTGTAGCGCATTTGTACATTTTAAAGTAGCGCTTTCGTACCTTTTAAGGTAGCGCATTCGTATATTATATTTTAGCGCTTTCGTACGTTTTAAAATTAGCACTTCCGTACGGTAGCGCAATCGTACGTTTAGCGCATTCGTACTGCACCCGATAGAAAGACTCGTGTATTTTCGTTCTGTGTTATTATAGTTTTCATTTCTATAGTTTTTTTGAAGTATTTGTTTTAGTAAAGTTATTCACTTCATATGCTATTTTTTATTATTATTATTACAATGCACGTTTTTGATTAAAATAAGTTTTACTAAGCAAGAATAAGAAGCAAAAAAATTCTTGTTTCCGAGAACAAATTTTCATTTACATTTCTGAGATTCTGACTCCGTTTAAATATTATGTTTTATGTAATTGATTATTTTGTGGACTAATCACATTCTTCTCCTTAAAAAAAAAAAAAAAAAAAGAAAAAAGAAACTGGTAAATTTACATTTTCAGTACGACAAAAGATATATAACGTAGGTCCAATTCACTAAGATTATAAACTCAGAATTTTACTTGAATTTCAGTTTTTATACTGCTCAATGCTCATAAAGGATACATCAAAGTGACTGAAAATATAATGACTGGTTTGTACAATACATTACTCTGATGATAAATAGGGTTCCCAACAGTCCCGCATTTTGCGGGATTGTCCGTCATTCGACCCCTTGAACCCCCCATCCCGCATTTGCGTGAAAAGTCCCGCAAAACGAAAGCAAAAAGAAAGAATGAAATTTTTTGAAAAATTAGGAAAAGAAGCTCAAAAATCTCATTGGAACAGGATATTTCCCGCTAAAATCGTACCGTAGTAAACATGTTCGTGCATTTTTGATATGATATAACATTCAGAGACAATTTCGGACTAAAGATGAGGACGTACATCATCGTACTAAAGGAATCATATAAAATCTCGAGCGAAGCGAGGGGAAAATTCGATGCATATTTAGGATGAAAAAGTGTTTTTCAAGCAGTTTTTGTTAGTTCTACTGGTGCAATTATGCTGATATACAGTATGGAGATTGTATGTTCTCTCTTTTTTTCTTCGCCTAAGCGCCCCTAAAAAATTTAGCGCCCTATAGGCAGCTACATATGCCTTAATACGGTCCTGTCCATTTGTGCTTTTCCGTTATGGCTGATAAAAATAGGTCTACATTACAAATAACTAGACCCATAAGATTTTCGCATTTATAAACACAAAGTTCGCATTAGTGTTTGAAAGTTTAGCATTCTTAGAGCATTTATGGAAAATCACACAAAAACTAAAGAAATATAGTCTAACAAATATGTTGTCACTTTGGCTGAGGTAAATATTGTAAATACGTAGAATCAAAATCACAGTGAAAAAAAAAATCAAAATTTTGTTTTAATTTCTAACCTTTTATGATAAAAATTAACTTACTTTTCTGGTAATTTCGCCTTTTATTATTACAATTACGTTAGTTTCTAGTATTTTTGTGTGTTTGGCAAGCTAAATATTCATTTTTTTTTGGGGCATTTCGCTTTAATTTTCGCATTTATACAAAATTTATCTGTTTTAGAGAATTTCGCATTTTTATCGCGCTTTTTATCCGCATAATTTTTGGTTTCCAGATGTTATAGTATGTGATAAACAATTTCCTGCAGTTTGGTCAAAATTTCGCATTTTTCGCACTTACGAAAATCTTATGGCCCTACAAATAACATACAAACTACAAAGTTATGTGCAAAAAATATAAACCATGTGCGTAGCTGTGGAATAATCAACAAGTTTATGCCTAGTACGGTAGGATCTTGGCATAGAATATTATTTTGCCTATACTATCAAACTTGAAACATATTTGAAATAATAAGCCATAGAGACTTTTTTTCCTGCGACAAGAAATGTACTTCCGGTCTCAGAATAAAACCATCTCGAACGTGTTGTAAATACAAAATAAATATCATTTTTCGTCTCCCGTCACAAAAGATAAAACTACTGGCTATATATAAAACGTTGAGATTATGAGATATGAACACATAGGCCTACCAAATATCGAAGATAAAATTGACCACCAAACATTTGTCTACTATGCGGTTGAATACCGAAAAGTAATATTGGTGAAATTCTATATGAGGCTCTGCATAAACCACATGGATAATTTATGACGGGAGCAATTTCAAAATTGTGGAAATGCAAGAAAAGAAAATATCTTTTCTACATTGTACTTTGATTCCAAAACACAGCACTTGTTGTCCTGTTCGACCGTTTGAAGACACCTATTTACAAGAATGAAGAAATAATCCTTTTTCACCACCGTACCCTTCTCGTCTGGAAACCCTGGGGAGTTTGAGAGAGAAGAAAATAAATGCGGAACTAGGTCAAAAATATTTTATATAAAAATCGGTCCAAACTCCAGATATGTTATTCAAAATTATTTCAATGGGTAGATGATGGAAAATCAAAAATATTTGTATAATTATCAAAGCTGTAGGTTTAGCCATAGCCGAGAAAGTTAGGAAAACATATTTCACCACAGGTCTTTATGGGACTTTCAGAAGGGCATGGCATACCCTTAATTTTCGTATTTATACAAAATTTCGCTGTTTTAGAGAATTTCGCTTTTTTTATCGTGCTTTCTATCTGCATAATTTTTGGTTTCCAGATGTTACAGTGTGTGCTAAACAATTTCCAGCAGTTTGTTCAAAATTTCCCATTTTTCACGCTTACGAAAATCTTATGGCCCTACCTATGGTAGACTCTTTCAATAGCTGTTAAAAATCCTAGTAGCCAATTAAACTGTCAAGAAATACAGTTTGATTAATCGCTATGATGAGTCTTATCTCAGCTTTTTGTGATCAAATACAGAAGACTTTGAACAGCACCTTTTTAAAAACAGTCATCGGAAATTGATTTATGGCTCCACTGTAATCTTACTTCATAAATTAAATCTAAAACAATGTCTATGCACTAGGCTTGTGTTTGAAATTTTAGTAATTATAAATTACATGGTAATTTTAGAAATCCCATGTGTGAAAATGTGTCAATACTTTAAGCAAATTTACTCTTCCAAGATGCATATTTAATATACAGTACCTGTAGCATAATAAAACCGTACACTTTGTTGCCACATTTAGAACAAATCATTTCAATTCTTCAGAAAAAGCATGCTTTATTAGTTTATTACCACTAAATATTTTAATCTCAGTATAACAACCATTCAGCAAATATCCACATTTACAATATAAACTTACTTTGAACAATCTACAAGTGCAGCTGTACCAAATCCACGAAATTGATCAGCAGCTTCACGAAATACTTTGAGAAAAGAGGATACAGATTTTCCTGACTGTGTAAAGCATACCAAAACGTTAGTTTTTGTACGAAGCAGTTTCTTAAATTCCTTTGGATCTGATATTTCTTCTACGACTGATTTGGAGGCACCTTTGGCTGCAGCAGTCAATGTAATAAGGAAGATCAAGCCCTGGAATCATTTATTTCACATTAGTACAAAATTATTTTAAAACATATCCAGCCTGTAAAAAAGCATTGTGATGAAAAACTGAAAACTTCAACCTTTATGGCATTTATGTTACTTTCTGTTTGCATTTTCATATTAGGGATTCTCACAAAGTTTTTTTTTTCCAACTAGGATTCTGAAGCAATAGTAGGGGTACCGGTAACTGTTTGCAAATATTTGCATATATATCTGGTTACCCATGAGATTTATATGGGCAGGTGTCTTGAGTTACCGTACCAAAAATGTGGCTGAAAAAGTGGATCAAAGCGATCCATTTGACATGTTACATATCAGTAGAAGTGTACCTAAATGTTCTTTCCAAAATTGTAATATAATTTTAAATTAATTATGTGAGACACACCATTAGGCAAATATTTTTGAATTTTAAGGTAGGTTTTAGAAGTTCACCTGTACAGATGTCTGTAAAGCTGTTCGTTTTCCTGCATAAAAACTCAATTATCAAATTTTCTATCTGGACATTATATAGACAGCCACACGAATATACAGGTCCACACAGACAGCTGT
>JAQFYR010001424.1:0-10144 GCA_034694985.1 Campodea silvestrii
AGAAAATTCCTTGAAAACTGCATTAAAACATAAAACTGCGTATTTTGACTAAGAAAACGCAAGAATTTCGCCCGATTTCGCCCAAGAGAATTTTTTTTTATCAAGTAAAGCCTTACTGAAACCAGGGGTGGCGCCATCAGGGGTCAGCTCGTCGGAATACTATAGAGGCTGCCCCGCCCAATCGTCGGGGCAATTTGTCTGAAAAATTAAGAAGTAAAATATAAATAAGTAGAAAAATGAGTGGCAACTTCTTAAAAATCTTTAAATTGTCGCCATCGCTGCGATCGCGTCGGGCGTTGTTTACCTTTTTTTGCTTACGAACATATCACGGGTCTGTTTCAGTGTTTTGTTTTATATTGGGTACGCAATAACATCACAGTATTGAAATTAATATTCCGTTCTCAGAATATTAATGCAAACGCATTTTAGAGCCCCCCCCCCAGGTGTCATTTCACCCATGGCGAGGAAAACCCTAGCCCGCTACTGACGGAAACCCCTCCCAAATTTCAAATGAAAATACGCCACTGGACAACTAGGAAGGATATAATTATATGTAAACATCACTGTAAGTTACATTTTTCTGATCACTTTGTCACTAATATTTATTTTTTAAAGAAATCAGAGGATTACCGCATCCAAAATATTCGGGTCGGAGAACAAATGAAAGTGGCTGACTGTTCAAAAAAGAATGCAAGTAATAATATTGCAACATTATTAAGATGAGGAAATAACAGCCGCAATCACTGATAATTTGTCTTATTAATTCTCTACTTCACGATTACGTATTATGGTTCAATAAAATGAAGTGAATACATCACTGAGAGTACCGAATCACGTGGTCGTGAAGTACAATAATAATAAACGGAATTATCAAAGATTGACAAAATATTTGCGGCTTTTATATCTACATCACAATATTAATGCAAAATTTATTGATTTGTCGTTTCTTATTGAAACAAGTATATATATAATTTATAGTACAAGTCACGGTCTGGTATCCTTTCGGTTTAAAATTACGTAGAAAGACAACTAATCTTTATATTATCTTTACCAAGTCAATAACGCATCAGAAGACTGGCCAATTGTTTGCGCTACTGTAAAAGTCAGCAAAATCATTGTGTGGCTTTCTCTTTATTTTCTTATAATTGGTATTTGAAAGCTATTTTGAGACTAATCCCGGGTTTACGAAGTGTAGGAGATTTTGAAGAACGCCAAAGGGATAAAAGGCATGCCGAATGCTATGGATTACATATTTCGCTATCATGTTTGATGAACAAGAGGTGGCTAAACAGAGCTTTTCGTGTGTACAATTGGTGTGTGTTTAGCTTTTCTCGTGACAATAGAAGAGCAGATCAATCAAGTGAATCAACTGAATAATTTCTTAAAACGAAACAAGCCCGGATGCTGATCTCCGAACTCCGATTTTTCTAAATCATTTTAAATTAAATATAAAACATTCGTATACGATGGAAATTTCACACACTCAAGAAATACAGAACTTGCTATTATGGAAATTAACAGTACAATGAAACTATAGATGTTACGAATTATACGCACTATGATGAAACTATAATTTAAAAAGTAACAGATTGGGATGTAATATTTATCTGACAAATCAGTAATATATTTAACAAATTGAAACGAAGTTCAGCCTTCTCTCCAGTAATTTATTGGTAATTATATAGAACTAATCAGTACAACAACTCAACAAGTTTCGAGCATCACGCTCATCTTCAGGTACGACTTCAGGTGATGAGCGTGATTTTCGAAACTTATTGCACGGATTAGTTCAATATAATTATCAATAAATTACTATGGAGAAAGCAGAACTTCGTTTCATTTTGTTATTCATATTGACTCGGCATTTTCATTTTGTTGAAGTTCTTTATTACAATAATGATCAAATATATTTTTTAAAGTGAATTAATTTTAAAAATACTCTTGAGTAACAAATCTTCTTACTGGGAAACCAGCTGTCATCACGTGACACTACTTATATTTATCCAATGAACCAACGCCGATGGAGGTAAGAAATGTTGGCCAGTTAGAACCATATCTAAATTAACAGCGACATCATGCCAACTCAATGAGTGCAATTTAAACTTTAAAAAAATACTTGGCTCACAACATAAACAAGTATAATATAGGACAAGTGTTAAAGCATATAACACATCCTTATACAATGCATAGATGGAGGGGGAGGGGGGGGGGTTGCAAAATAATGTGCAGGTGTGCTCGCGTGTTGAGTACGAAGATGAATAAATTGTCCACTAGCTCTTTATGTGCATATTAGCACATTTTAAAAGCTGGAGATGTGCAGATTAAGTTTGGAAAGAGTACATGCACAGTTTTAATGATGGAGAAAATGTTTGTTTGGTAGAATTTTAAGGTTTTAATATTTTATAGCGGTATAGCAGAGTGAGAAGTTTATATTTGTTACGAACTTACAATAAATGTATTAGTATAATGGTATTGTACTCATACTCATAGGTCTACCTTTTTTGGAAATCGTTCGAAATCAGATAGAAGGAGACAGTCACAGTCGTTATTACTCAAAATTATCTATAATCTAGGAGCATGGGTTTAGAACCTATGCAATTATAATGAGATTCATAAAAGAAAGCTTCTTCAGCTTGTTTGTACGTAATATATAAGCTTGTATTAAGTTGTATACATGCGAAGGAACTAAGATTTTAACTCAATACCGTATGCAAAGTTAATAATTGTTATCAGAAGTCGTAATATATTTACAGCTTTTATGTCTACATAATTAGTGGAAACGCTTTCATAATGAAACGTTCAATATCAAAACGTGCATGAAATCCGTTTTTTACGATTTTATCATTTTCTTGAAATTTCTAATCTTGACAAGTATTTTTCGTATGGTTTCTAATTAATTTTACATTGAATATTACTGCCAGTTCAAGTTAAAAACTTTGGAGTAACGTAATTATTCCAGCTTGTGAATTACTTTGAATCATTGCTGAAATTATAATACCATGTTGTAGGGACAACTACGATACATAAATGTAGTTCAATTGAAACTAATCAACAAATAACAGAATAAATAACATTTATTTTGCATCTATTACAAAATAGAAATACTGCATATATACTGCCAAAATCGACCTCGATTTAAACTTACAATGCACTAAATTACGCTTTTAACTTGAACATTGCACATACTGATTTCCAGTTCTGAACCAGTTTATCCGACTCAAAGGTCGTACTTGGTAATTTTCGCAATTATAATTTTCTATCAGTGTTTTCCTCACTTAAACTTGATAAATATTCAGTTCATTTCAAGATCTAGGGACCCCTTGACCTCTCAAGAAAAGCAGCTGGCCTCTATTTTTAAATCAGTTATATAAACTATTGGCTGCGAATGTTGTTTTCATATAGATAGCACAGACAAAACTATTACGTTGCAGTTTTATTAGTTTCTACCTGCCTAAATAAATAATGTCAGTGTGTAGGTTTTAGTTTCTACAAGTGAGAAATCCCATATGGTATTTTGGAAGGTATGTGGAACTTCGAGAATGCTGTTTCGTTAATTAAAATTACAAGACGGTGTAATTTTTAACATGCAGCCAGCTGTGCAGTTTATGTAAATGACACAAAGTCCTAAACTGTTGGAGGACAAACTCGTAAGATAATGGTATGAAGTTATGCGTAATATATTTGCACATGTGTGAACTATAGGAGATAACAATATGGGGAGTGCGAAATATCTAAAGCACATAAGAGAAGTTCAGTGAATTTCAATTCACAACGCCATAGAATTGTTTTTCATTTATTTTCTGAATGGGAAGTTTTATTTGATGTCGTAATAGTGACAATTTTCCGAGAATTGCGAGAGCTATATTTTGGAGTTCAAAAATTATTGATATTATAGATGTTACAGAAATCAAAATGAATTTTTTTTATTTCTACAAAAAAATCCTTAAATTCTGGTGCTAATTTTTCAAAACCGAGATTAATTGAACGATACTGTTTCTCGCTGATACAGCTAGTGTACAACTTTCTCATTTTTATTAGAAATTCATCGTCTCAAATTAAAACAATGCTGTTTCCATAATTTTATGTTAGTTAAAGTTGAAAAACCGTATTATTCTTGTGTCTATTTCGACCGAGATAAAGCAAACTATAGTTATGAAAACTACAGCAGTCCAGATCGAATCTGAAGCGGCTGAAACTGAGATGGGATCTCCCAAATTGGGTTAGACGAGATTGTCACTGACTCACTGAGCTCTTTACATTTACGTATTTTTTATATTCCAATTCTCTTTGTCACTGATAATATATCGCATAAATGACTATATTGAAAAGGATCAATTTAAAAAGCTACCATACGCCGATGAACGTCATGCTAATAGAATAAGATCAAACTTATAATAGTTATACAGCATTCATCTATCTCAGATGTTATGTTGGAAATATTTATAAGCTAGCTTTGATAACCGTAACACAACATCCAAATGTACATTTCGGTAGAATGAACGTCTGAAAATTGACGAAATTTCTTAATATTGCAATGAATCTACATTTAAATTAAGTAACTGTTCACTTAACGGGTGGTTACGTCGGTACCAATATTTTAAAATTTTAATTAACATAGGAGAAATATCTAGACATTCACAGCGAAATAATATGACACCGTTCATAATTCGTGGGGACACGTTTAGCGGGGGGAGGGTGTGTGTGATTTGGCCACAAGGAGGGGGGGCGGGGTTTATAAATTGTAAGGGCGATTTTTTTTTTTCAATTTTATGAAAAATGAAATACAAAATTTTGTCATTTTTTGAAATGGCGTTTGTTATTACATTTTTGGCGTTTGGAGGGGGGTCTGACATCAATTGTCCGCACGATTTTTGGAGGAGGGGAGTTGAAATTGTCCGCAAGTGTTCATAAAGGGTAAGGGGGAGGTTAAAAGTCCTAAAATTACTCGCACGAATGGCAATGAAAATCATCTTAAAAAACCTACCAACGATATCATTTTTACTGAACTAAGCATCCCTATAATATACCCACTCGTCCCAACCCAGGTAAATTGTCTAATACCTATAGTCCTATACCAATAGTGACACATACGATAATGACAAATCTATATCTGAATGGCCTTCTAAAAAGTTAAGTAGCTCATAGGAATGTTTACCAATGGAAATCCACTACGGCGCCTCAATGTCTCAAGTGCACCTGCACTGCTTACTATGAGCTTTATGCTGTATATGCTCTCATACTGTTGGAGGGTCGAGACGGGAGGGATTTACACTTGCCAAGCGATTCTTGTGAGTGGGTAGCGGTAGGTTATCATTTCTTGGAGATTACTGTTGAGGACAGATACTTTTCACCGGATTATGGGAAATAGTGCTGGCAGTGGCGACAGATATGTGGCCCCCCCTCGGGGATATGGGTGGTGGATTTCAGTCCAGAACGAAACGTTTGGATACGTTTGAAACGGTGGGGACGTTTGGATAGAATAGATGTTGAATCGTACCTGAGGATGAGCGCGATGCTCGAAACTTGTTGTACGTCATTTGAACAATAAATCATTGCAGAGAAAGCAGAACTTCGTTTTTATTTTGTGAAATGTATACTTTTTTTTTAAAATTTATATTTGGCTTGAATGGTGTTCAATTTGGAATTTCCATAATTTATAGGATGGATATTTCACTGTCCACAGTTAAACGCTTTCTATTGTACAATATTTCAAAGAACAACAGCTGTCACAATTCCTAAATCTGCTTCGTTGAACAAAAAATAGTTTACGGTACAAGTTTTGCAAAATTGAATTCACGTTTTCTTATAACTATTCTACATTTAATAAAAATATTTACACAGATGCAGCATTTTCTGCCCAAGCTTTATCAATAACTTTTTGGACGATCGATTTCGTGGTATAATACACATTTTCAGATCCAAATACGATATAATTACAAATACAGAATTAAGAGCAAACTAACATTCTGGAAACGTCTGGTGGCACTGCCGGAATGCTGGTTTGATCTTAATTTATATTGTATTTGGTGCCGAAGATGTATTTATGAACACGAAACCGGAACTCCGAAAGGTTATCAATAAAGTTTTTACGAAGAAGGTTACATACGTGTATATATTTTCATTATTATTTGAACTCTGCACTCTCATAATTATTAGTCAATAATGTTATGATCAGCCTTGACGTATGGTTAATTTGAGGTTTGAAAGTAGTCTGAAGTTACTTTTTTAGTATTTAAAGAACTAACTAACTTGCTTGTTTAATTAATTAATTTACTCAATAGTAGATGGTGTCATTAAAAATCGAACTATAGCAGAAAGTTATGTCCATTTTAATTTAAACGATTTTCCTGCGCTGCATCTATAAAGGTCGTAATTTGGTCAGAATTCGTTACGCTAAAATTACTCATATTCAAGAAGATGTATAATTATGTAATGCTCACTTTCTTATTATTTTTTTATTTATCACAATTTGCAATAAGCTTACTAAAATTTAAGTAAACTTATTAAAAAAATTGAAGCAAACTCATTAAAATGTGTCATACAGTCATAGTAAATCAGAAACAGGCGCGGATTTAAAGGGGGGGCAGGGGGCCCGGGCCCCTCCCTTAGTCACAATTTTTATATAACCAAGAATCATTGTAAGAAACCCATAATGACTGGATGGGGACCATGCAATTGTCGTTTTATGATGAAGATCGAAGAAATTGGTTGAGTCTTCATCAAATGTCGATAGGTTGATTCTTGACTTTAAATATGAAATTTTACTTTGGATCTAGCACTGTACCAACTGCGGCAGCGCTTGCATGCTTTTGGCACCTTATAGAAACTATTTTTCTAACTTAAAAATCATGTTCATAATAATGTATTACAAGTATACCTAATTGTCCAGCAGAAAGAATCATGTTCAAGTTTGTGGTTAGTGAAGGTCTACTTACGATCCGTATAATGGAAAATTCCCGTAATTAATTCGTATTATATTATAAATGAATTTGCAGAACACCACCCACATCATGTTGCAAAGCCTTTTTTTAAATATAATAATTGCTTATGATGTTGTTTCCGATCAAATAAATAAGAGCTTATTAAGATTCAATCTTTAATTATTTTTTTTTAAATGAGCACATTCTTGCTATACAAATATCAAATGAAGAAGTAATTTTCCTTTCGCAAATTTGCTAACATAATAATAAATAATTATTTTCAAAGAAAGATATCAGGCGTTGGGTCCACCCCTTATGATGAAGCTAAATCCGCGCCTGATCAGACCTATGCCCTGAAAGCTCAGTATTGGGGATTTAACGCCCGAGCAGTTCCAGTATGTTCTGAAAAGACGAAAACGTGATCGTATGCTGAACCTTCCCATACCCTTATTCCATACGCAGGTGAATTCGTGAAAGTAGTCCCCTGGCTGAGGGGCTACAGGATGGTAAAACAGCTGTCTGCTAGATCCAATCATCTTCTAATATGCAGTAAAATATTTACATTATATATTGCCCAGTTTGAAGTAATAATAATACTGTATTGTTTGTGATTTATACCAATTTAGTAATTTTACATCTATAATGATTATAATAACTACTTTTTGGAGGCTATATTTTAGGAATATTGCGAAGTGACATAATTATTTTCTAATTACAAAAGGATAATTATACCAGGGTCATGGTAGGGGTCAAATTAAACAACCTCGGTATTTCGTGAAATGAACCCTAATCGAACTCTAATGTTATTAATACAGTTCAAAATCAGTGGTGCTGTATGTTAAAACACAATTTTATTACCCTCTTTTACTTATAATAATATGTCACAAAGTATTAGTTGTTAAACTATACTCTACGGAAGCAGACAGGACGGACCGAAGGAGATACCATAAAACCACAGTTTCAAACCTCCTAGCAGATCGAGGTCGAAATTTTTTGGCGGTTCTTGGGGTTAAATATAAAGATTTGCTACAATTTGTATGCTATTATTAATTAAATATTGTTAATTTCATCGTTGAAATGTTTCTTGTTGTATATAGAAGTTTCAGAATTAGAGAAGTAACAATATTTTTATTTTTTAACAGGATTATAAATTTTAAATATGCTTCTGGTGACATTTCTTTAAATATTTAAATGCGATCTGTATAATGGTAAAGGAAAATGCTACAATTATTTTGACCAGAATTAAACGCACGAAATGTATTGTATTTAGAGAAACAAATGGAAATCCACGTTCATAAGTTGCTGGCAAAAAATTGGAAACAAATTTTCCGCTTTCCGAGACTCAAAGTCTACAACGAAAACCTCAAAGCGAACCTATAAGATTCCCATGTAATGCATGATACACAGCTTAAAATACTAACATTTTTACTGTAGCTATCCATTTTTGGTAGATTTCCCAGAAAGTACACATGCTGATTTCCTGATATCTGTAATATTTTCTCCAATCATAATTTCAATTCATTTTTATAAGCTTATACTGTAATTTCTCGTCCTTCAGGTACGCGGATTTGTAGAATGTGTAGAAATTAGTTGTTATTAATGTCATATCAATAGACTTCCTATTATACTTCCTTTTATTTCACTAATACTGAAAAATATGCTAATCTATCCAGCATTGGCCTTTCATAATGTAACTCCATAATAGTGTACAAAGTTATTTCTCTTATGAACATCACAGTAAGACGACACGCGGTCTACTTGCAATTAGTTGAAACAGCGGTGCACTTGCAATTAGTTGAAAACATTATTTCGAGGGGGTGTTCACTTCCTTCCAAGATGTACACCAAAACTGATATTTCATTTTGACTTAAATGACTTCCTACAGTGGTCATTGGTAAATTTTAATGACTTAACTGTGACTTAGTCGTAAAATGTACACCTGACTTTATAGTGACTTAATAAATGAGCACCCCCTCCCATTATTTACAATGAAATATTCTTTGCAAAAGTTTCAATTAATTAGCGACGGAGATGTGCAATTCCTTGCAAAGAAAATCCCTTACTAAACATTTACAAAGGATAAAAGGAGAATAATTAATGTTTAACTCGTTTAATTCCTCAGGTTGTTGTTTGTACTGCAACTCACATGTTTTCGTAAAGCAATGAAAATACCGCTCTAAACAATATCAGATTTCTCTTAAAACAAAAAGTTGAACACTTTTAATGATCTTCCTTTACGAAAGAGATACGTTTTTTTAACAAGTAATATAATAGTCACTGCCGGAGATGAAAATTACTCTGAGGTAAACTGCGGTTTGGACTGCTTTATATATTAATGATGGGTAATTCGAGTTCGACCAAAAAGCAAAACAGTTTCTTTGGTAAATAACTTAGAAATAAGGAGGTGATCCAATATTTTCCTATTATATTTAATTTACAGTATCACACAGAAAACCTGAACCGTTGAAATAACCATTGTTTTCTCGGAACTTCTTTAAAAGGTTAACCCATACGAACTCTGTGATATCAACGGCTCCAAATTGAGGCTCAAATTTTGTTCGTAACCATTTTGTAGATGTAAATATTCTCAAGTATCCCACAAACAAAGATAAGAGGAGTCGAAGGAGGGGGAGGAGAAGGAGTGCGAGGGAGGAAATGGAAATGATAAGACTAACGAATAAGAAGAAGAGAAAGAACGACCAAAACCTTATTGCCTTCCTTCTCTTTCTCGCTTTTTTATCTCCTCTAGGATGACATTATCTCTTTGTTGAAAGTTCGCCACCATCTTGACATCTTTCTTTCATTGCTCATCCATCTACAGGGGAAAAACTGCACCAAAAAGAGAAAGAAATAGGATACTTCTCACTTTCCATAGAAAGGGACTCCTATTTTATCTTTTTTTCTTCATTTCATTTGAATCGACACCATTTAATAGATAATTCCATTTCCATTTTACTTTCTTACCTATACACCAATTCGAAGGTATATTGGACAGATATAACTTATTTCTGTTTGGTATTAGAAATGGCGGAATTTATTTGTCCTTTTGGGAGAGTTGTGTGATTGCTGGGTTTAGGTACGTGGAACCACTAACGGGTTTCTTTGAGTTAGTGGAATTGAGTTTTTTTTATAGATGTTCTATACTGTTCAAGAACTGTAAGAAGTTCGTGCGGAGAAATATTTGTTAGCTTGGTTTGTAGGCATTGCGGTTACAGTCAAGGTTA
>JAQFYR010001425.1:0-10141 GCA_034694985.1 Campodea silvestrii
CTTTAAATTTTACCTCTGAATTGTTTTTAATGAGCCTAAGTAGTTTTTTTTACTATCTGAAGGTGCTTTTTTCTGTGATTCTGTCACTGTCAGGGGTACAATTACGGGAAATAACTTATAATGGTCGAATTTAAGCACTTGAAGGGCTAAAAATAGAAAATTTTCACTTTAAAAGTTTCCAAAATTGTGATTCTCGAGGCATCTCTTGATAGAAAAGAGAAGTTAGTTTCCTTTAAATCGGTGCTGTCCACGGACTGTAGTCAAGAAACGCTGTTAAATAGAATTTGACGTGACTGTTGACTCTAAACGGACTGAAGGGTTAAAAGCAGAGTCTTCTAAATGATACAAGTTACCGTTTGGATAAATTTCAACGGACTGAACATAACGAAAAAAAGAAAAACCTCACAGATCGCAGTCGTTGTAAACACATCCACAATCATGAATAAATCAGCATCAAAGCTGAGATGGGAAACAACTTTCTACAAGCAAGAGGACCAGTAATATACATAAGCATGCTAAATACAAGCAAAGAAAATAATTATGATTAGAAAGTTATAAGAAAGGCAATGGAAGCAGTTTATGGAAATACAATTGCAGAGAAACTGTACAGAACTAAGATAAGCCTACAAGCTTTACAGGTTGCCCATATCCTGTAACAATGTGTAGAATAAATTCTATTCCTGACTAAAGGTTATAGTTAGAGCATGTAATATTATGCGAAATGAATGATTGAAGCATGAAAAGATATGGGTGACTAAAATTTATAGAACCTGCCTAACAACACATTGTGATAAAATAGTTCAAATGTAGCAATGTAACTTTCTTAAGCTTAGCTTGTAGCAACATCAACGTTATTTGCTGCATACTAAAAGTACTATAAAAAATAATAACTAGGTTCTATGAGATAGACAGTTTCATTGTTCATGCTGCTTGTGTTTAGATCATTATGTTACCTAAGATCTACATCGTTTTTTTCTCTTTCTCTGTCACTCTGTGACATGCAATAGCTCCATGTACTGCCACCACTCAACAGCTAAACGATATTCATTCTGACATCCCTAGATTATCTAACTTTTCAAGTTTTACTGTTCCAATATTATGGTATGTACATCGAGTGGCTAGGTAGTACACGTGCTTGTATAAAGTCGTAAGGTGGCACTGTTATTATAGTTATTATACTTTCTTGAAATGCTTCTTCATTACTGTATCATTATAATAATGACTACCGGTATATCCTTTTGAACAGTACATCGTACATGACTCTGTATTTATGTTTTCATATAAGATGGACAGTGACTTATAAAAGTAGACCTAGGTCTAAAAAATTTACGTTACCAACAAATCTTGCTTTATAAGTGGCAGCTTTAACTATATGCTATATCCTACCCATAATTATATGCAGTACCCAGTCTGAATATTCTTCTGAATATACTACAAAGCCCCTAGCTAATAAGATATCTAGCTATTAGCTCTAAAATTACTATTACGAAACCAAATAGTTTGATTTTCAACAGTATGGGTAATTGTGATTATTCATAGGATAGGATTACTATAGCCGTCAGTATGTTTTTTTAGAACTCCGTAGAAACCGTAGTCCATACAGATTAAACTCAAATAGACTTACAGAAAATACATTTCTTCCTGAAAACACTTTTATTAGTCCTAGTCAATGATTCAAGCAAGAAAGTGAAGCAAAATCTACGTGTTAGCAAGAAGAACTCATCTCCAACTACAATTTCCATATACTACTTCCACATGCAAGCCTGTAAACCTAAATCTAAAATAAACTAAGCTAAAAGTAGAGTTCTCTATGCCAAAATGCATTTGATAGTAATAGTAGAAAGCATTCCAACTACAAAAACTACAATGCAAAACAACTAACAGCAAATAGAGAAGGAAGCAGGGGTGTCAAGTCAGTTTTAAGTGCAGATTGTTTTAAATAAACGAAAGATGAGTACTTATCTACAGTTTACAGATTTGAGACAAAATGAGTCCATGATAAACTTACTTTTTAGGAGTCATATTAAATAATACGCAATTTGCGTGATATGTGTGGAGCACACAGTTTAGACCATTAAGGGCAAGTTTTTTTTTCGAGAAATTGCAAAAAATGTAGTCTACAGTATTTTGATCTTGGAGTCTGTTGACACACTGTCAAAGAAAATATATTTTCAAGTCTCGGCCTAACTAAAATGGGTTTATAACTGAAAATGTACAGAGTTACAGCACATCTTTCTTGGACCAATAATGTAATATAAAAATGTACCCTTCACATAACATTAGTTTTCAAACGATACATAACAAAAAGTCTTAGCAATTTAATGGCCTAAAAAGTTATGAAAGAAAAATATTGTAAAAAATCCATAAACAGCATAATTGCAAAAGAATGGCAACTTTTCTTCTAGATAAAGTTTACAATGTATGCTATAATCTAGTGACCTGACTGACACCCCTCGCCTGAATGCTCGAAATGAAAAATGAAGGCCATGCATTCAAAACTACAGCAAAGAGAACTGTACATGTCTACCTGTTTCACAACCTGGAGCACGTTAGCTGGCGGCGTGTGCGTTTGAGGCTTCATCCCGATGCCCTGTTGATGCGCCAAGCCGCCCATCATCCCAGGGGCCGGCGACATCGCAATCGCACCCGGAGACTGATGTGGCGCAATCGCCTGTTGTATCGGAGGACCACCGGGCGTTCCCGGACCCGCCACTGGCGTTGGGGCCCGCGAGCCCATCATCATCGTCGCCATACGTCGTCGTAGCAACTGCGTCTGCTGCATCCGTTGATGCACTTGTTGTTGGCGTAACTTATGTTTAATATTAAGACAGAACGGCACAGGACATTTGGTCTCTTGGCAATGTTTGGCATGGTAACAACACAACGCGATAAGCTGTTTACAAATGGCACAACCACCGTTTGTTTTTCGTTTGCACATTTTCGTATGTTGCACGACACGTTTCATTTTCTGGCAGCTTGGTAGCCTACAGTTAGCGTCCCGGCACTGGCAGGCGTGTACGAGGGATTGTATGCAGCGTTGTATGGAAAGTTTCCGGGCTTCTTGTGGGTTTGTACTCTTTGTGAGGGAGTTGTCGCCAGGGGACGAACCATCGTCAAGGTCGAAACCAAGTTTCTCCATTTTATGAGGATGGCCTTCCTTTTCTTTACAGGTACAACAGAGATCAAAGTCCTAAAAGGAGAAGAAAGTTAGTTACGCTAATTATGCATTTGTTGTAGCAATTTAAAAATGAAGTTATGAAAGAACATAGAACTTGTAATTCACTGAGGATACAAGTTTTTCGGACTTTGCAAGTAGAAAACAAAAGTGTCAACTGCTCGTAATTCAGTTTTAAAACAATTGTTTTCTAGTAAAGGAATAAAATACCTTTTGTTGAGTATTAATAAAACTTATATATCCCTGCAAAAAAATACAAAAAAAAAAACCCAGAAAAAATCACACATTTAGGCATTATTTATAAAATAAAAAGTCTTTCTAGTAGGCTAATTTATAAATGTGTGTAGTTTCGGAAACCAAAACCGATTCACTTCAAATATTGCTTTTTTTTATTTTTATGGTAGCCTACTTTACATTTTTCTAGACTAAAATCAGTAGCCTAGTGTTTGAAAATCTTGATAATAATAATAACTCAGACTATTTTAAATATGTCTACTTTTGAATGATAAAATTTCACGAAAACTAACTTTCTCAACATTGAAAAAAAATTGTTGTAATTTCCAAGAACAACATTGTAATTTGTAATTAGGCCTATGGATTATTTTTACACAACAAATTTTTAACAAACTTGTCAAAAGAACAGTAGACATTAAAAGAATTGCATAAAACTACGAAAACGAAATCGATTCGGAAAGTTCTACAATTTTTCTAGCCATACAAACTAAAAATAACATCACATGAAACCACTTGAAACCAAACTCCAACTTCGTGAGTTGAATACTTACATCACAAACTGTACAATGATATCTCGTCTCAACGTGTGACTTGCAGCTATTACACGTATACACAAACTTATCCTGTCCTTGATTGTGTAACTCATACATCATAGCTATCGTTGAGAACTTTGCTCTTCTAAGTGACGAGAATTCATAATGTTTCTCCCTAGCGATTGTTAGGAAGGCATCACGCCCATCCATCAAATCACATTGGATGTGGGGGTCAACATCATTAATAGGCTGTGGAAAGGAAATACAAAGGTTAGATACTTGTCAATGTTAATAACACAAAGACGAATAATTTTTGGATGAGAAAAAACAATAGGTGACTGTAAATTTATTGACTGGTTATTTTACGATAATGTAGAAACATCGTTTAACTTACAGGCTTAATACAGTATAACACATTACTGTATGTTGTAAAAAAAACTACTACGCAAAATCAGAGCTGCAACAAAAAAAGGATGATTTGTGAATCCTAATAGCCCTTATTAGCCCATGAATAATATTTAATCATAAGCTGCAAGTCTGCAATACATTTGATCCTTTTTACTTGCTAAATCTAGCAATTGTTTTTATGAAGTACATCCAACTAGGGCAATTAGCTTAAAATGGTGTTAACGTGTGCATTTCTCCGAAACATCAGTCACAAGAAAAGTATGATTCCAAACAAATTCAATCTTTATACGTATGTCTGATACTTCGTAACCCGTCCATGGGTGTGTGACAAAAAAACTTCTTTTCACATTAACAAACTTCATGAAGCTATACTTTTCGGACAAGTTCATAGAAATAGAGTGAAAAAATCAATTAAAAAGTGCACTTTTTCACGTAAAATTGTAGTATTTTGAGGAATATATCTAGTTTTATCCAAAATAATATTTGAGAATACCGTACACCATTCCTTTTGTTTTTACTCAACTGGTCTGAAAGTTTTTCCAAACAAGCAAGTGCAGACAGTTTTCTGATTTGACAGGAACAGTGTGCTTCGTAGAACAAGTATCCTGGCTTTGAACACTGTTACTTAACTCAAACTACCACTTGCATACTATTATTCAAAAACCAAACTACCAGAAATCTATGTAATACTAACTCCACTAGTCTAAGGTGTACTTACTGCAAGGCTAGCTGCTGACTGTGCGGAGTGCAGTCTTATCACAAAAAACACTTCCTTATGTTTCTCCATAGTTGCAAATATCTTAGCAGACAAATCATTTCCAGTCTGTGGTGCGTTGGACTTCTTATTATTCTTACGTTGATTAGCTTTTGATTTATTCGATTTTTTACATTTCTTCTGACCTTTTTTCTTGCCATCCACACCAACTTCAGTCTCTTCCTGTAGTAATTAGAGCAAAACGAAAAAGATTGTGTAAGAAATTTGTTGGGTGGTTTAAAATATCAAGTTATCAACTGGTGCATTCCCACTCTACGAATTTTATCAATATAGTAAATACAATAATCTTGATATTTTATTTTATAATTTAGTAACGATCTAGTCACAGGCTAGTAAAAAAAAATTGCAGTATTTAAGTTAAAATTTTATTTGACCATTTTCAATGTTATTGTTAAAAAAGTTCTGAAAAAATAGCCAGTAGATAAATTGGTAATAAATCAAAAGGAAAAAAAACTTTATAGCCTAATTTGAATGTAAAATAATATTATAATAATACAGAAATTAGGTCCCACTGTAAAAAAACTAATAATTTGTATTAAGAAAAGAAACTGTTGAATGGACTTCATTACTCTGAAGGTGGTGATTTTCTTTTTAATTGCAAATTTTTCTCGCAAAATCTTAATCTGTTGTAAAAAAAAAAAGTTGTTTTTTACTTTTACTAAATATAAGCAAGCAAATATTTTTACACAATAAGAGCAGAAATGAAGAAGTCATTGTTGAGAGTCGACGAAGTAAACGTTAATAGGCCTAGGCCTACTTAGATTTGAAAAATCTGCCTTTTATTTTGAAAATCTTGAAGAACAAATATTACCCGTATTTACTCTTTTACAAAGACTCCACATTTTCATATTTACTAAATAGGCTATACTAGTTAAAGATTAGTGTTGGGCGGTGTACGAGTATTGCACCGTGGTACCAACCTACGACAACACCAATCAATGCCAAAAAAGATGCCGCCGGTAAATATTGATGGTACCGGTACCGAAACTGACGATACTCAATGAAATACAATTAATCAGATATATTGAAAAATACGTTTCTAAATCTGCCGTATGACATACACGTTTAGATGCACAATATTATCATATAAATGTGATATTTTTATGAGAGAAAATCTGGCAATGCCAAGTGGTCAGTACCACACACTTCTGTTTAAATGCTTTAAAATATCATAATAAAACTGCTTGCAATTATTTTATTGGGAGATGAAACTGCTGTTTTCAACGACACTCAATTTAAAAGCTACGGTATCAGTTGACTAATTTAGTTCGACTTATTAACATCAGCGATGTCTGTAATCCGATGTTCTGAAACTTTTAAATGCAGTCAAATCATTTTCTGACGGGCAACTCATGGCAGTTCTTCACAAGTAGGCCCAGGCCTATTAACAGTCATTTTGTCAATCTGTCTATAAACGAATCCAATCATTACAAAACAAACTAAATTGTCCAAAAAAAATGAGTAATTTGATATGCGATTCGCATAAATTCGTTAACATGTACATATCATCGACTCATCGTGGGATCTAAAAATGTTCAAACTTTTTGAAGTCTTACAAAAGTACCGCGGTGCCTTTTCCCGATACCGGTACCGTCTGCAACCTCGCTGTTACCGCCCAACACTACTAAAGACCCCTACAAACATTCTACACATACATAAAAATAACAGAACACAAACTACAACTAACTAAAAGTATATAATAAAAATCCATCGTTTTTCGTACATTATTTACCTTGACTGCGTTTGCAGCTGCAGCAGCCGCCGCTTCCGCAGCTTCTGCTTGTCTTCTTTTCTCTTCCTCTTCCTGGTCGAGTTCTTTGATTGATTCTTCTAACACATTTGGCCAAAAGTCACCCTCAAAATAAGGCAATTCTGCGGCAGAGTTCAGGTTGTCTTCCATCGCTTGTTTAAGGATGTCCTAAGAAAGGGAAAGTTGTAAAGGTTAGAATTAACGTAAGTTGAGAAATTTGTATAACATCAGTAAGTTAACTATAATAAACAATCTATTGGTCCCAAATGACGAGTTAGAGTCGTCATAGAAGTTTAAAAAAATTATTTTTGTTTGAAAACGTGTTCCTAGTGAAAGTAGAGTCTGATTTTTTTATTTTTAAATTTTCTTAAAAAAATTAAATCCGGATTCAAGGTACAATATATCATACTGAAATAAATCCATACCCCAAGTAGAAAAGTAACTTGCATACTTTTAATAAATTTAACCCATCTGACACAACTATTTTGATGAAATTCTTGTATTAAAAAATTAAAAAAAAAAAAAAAAAAAAAGCTTACCATACTAAGCCCACTCAGCTGTAATTTTAAACTGACCCTAGTGATGTCAAAACATTTAAAATCATATGGCACCTTTTAGAAACTTGCAAAAAAATTGTAAGCTGTAATTCCTGTTATAGGCTACTGATTTCTTACAGAAAATCATAAAAAGTAGCTTACACTATTCTGAAGTAACAGAATCCACATAATTTACTAACCTACCAAATAAAAAACTAAAAAAAAAGATAAAAAAATTACTGTACAACACTGTCGGCTTTTAGAAGCTATCTAACAATTAATCTTTAAAAACAATTAATTAAGGCTCTAGCTAGTAGGCCTAGAATGTGTAAATTAATTTCGTCGAATGGCGGTCAAAATCATAAATAAATATAAATACTATATTCTTTCTGCTTACCTTGTAATCAAGCACTATCCTTTCGATGATTCCTTTGTCTAACATTTTCTTATACCATTCCTGTAATCTCTTTGGTTTTGGTATCTTTTGTTCTATAGGATGGCAGTGGAAAATGTAGTCATCACCTTCCGATGGTGGACACGCCCAAATATGAGCCATTGTATAACTACAAGGAGAAAGAATACGTTTTATGATTAATAAATAATAGAATTCACCATATAATAATGTGTGTAATGTAAGGCGTGTCCATTTCGCTGTTTTAAAACTGTTTTGTAACAACTTCAAAATAAGAAACCGATGTCATAAAACACTAACAGCCACCAAACGGACAAAAATAACAAGAAAACTGTGACAAAAATTTTAAATTGACTCACCAACTTTCAATTTTGAATTATTGAAATTGTTCTGTTTACACTTGCATCAAAAACGACTTTTTACACAATAACCACTTAGGCTACCATTCCTTTTTATTTCATAAAAAATAGCACACAACAATTTTCAGCAGGCGGTTCTTTCATCAGTCATCTTTGCTGTTTATTCTCAAAAGAAGAAACATCCAAAGTTGTTTTAAAACTGTTTCGAAAGTTTTCTCCACATACGGACACACTCAAAATATGTTCTAAACCAAACGGACAAGCGAAAACAGTTTCAAGTTTTCTCCACGAAATGGACACAGCTCTAATTATATTAACTAACACTGTACGAAAAGAAAAAACTGGGAAAGGTAACCTAATTCTGGCAAAAATCTACTTAAATTGTTAATTTCTAAGTCTACTATACTTTAGAAAACCAACAGGAACTAAAACTTCAGTTTAAAAATACAAACTAACAAGTAACGGAGTCTACAAAATCAATCCTAGTCTACCATACAGAATTGTGAATGTTTAACTTACCCTAATTGTTTGACGTAATCGAGGTATCCTAGAAGAATCTCGTGGTACACAGCAGTCCTGAATTGCTTTGGCCTAAAGAAGTGTACGGAATCTAAGTAGGCAATGTACACTCGTCTAGTATTCGGCATAGGAGAATCAGAACCATATTCCTAGAAAAAACAAGAGCATGACGTTATATAACTAAATCATAATGCAACCAGATTTTATTTAACTGCATGATCATAATAAAGTACTACAGAATATTTTATTATTATTTTAAATCTTCTGTTCTTACCTGCACATGCATTCCAAAGAAACAGACATCAACTCCATCTATTTCTTCAAATGCAAAGAGTGCTTTCGCTCGATATGGAAACTGTTCCACGAGATCACCGGTATCAACAAACCTGAAGGAAGAAACATTGAATTGCTAGTTTGTTACAGAGATGAGAAGAACTGACGCTGTGAATATGACAAAGATTTCATAAAAAGTGACAAAATACTGCGACTGAGCCATGTCTTGAAGGCAGTTGTAGCTGTAACATCACTTTAATAGTCTTTAGCTTCCAATTAATCTAAATACAAATTGGATTTTACATTTTTATATCAAATACGAGGAATTCATAAACTACGGTAATAAAAAAAAATAAAGGAAACAAAAATTTTACTGACATTACATTGTGTAGCTAGACCTACACTGTGTCAATTTCTTGGGATTTTAATATAATTTTAAATATTATGTGTAGGGCCTACATACGGTAATATAAATCTAGTAAAACAAAAATTCAAACTTTCTGTCAAGTAATTGTACAAAATCCCTCAGAACAAGACCTATGTGGGCTAAAACAAAATCAAGGTTGATCAGACTGTCATTAAAAGGGTATTAAAAAAATTGGTAAAAAAAAACTGAACAAAGGTACAATTTTTTTTATCAAATTATCACTTGAAATGAAACTCTTGACTAATGACTCCAATTTATTAAACTACCAGTCAAAAATCTGGTAAAAAATACTGGAAAGAGGTAGGCTACTACGTTTTATCAAATTAACTCATCTTGAAATGAAACTTCCGACTAATAACTGAAATTAAACTGGATCAGACAATAAAAAAAATTCCCAAAAGGAATAGCGTAGCTCCCAACTCCTCTAAAATCCTACTTACTTCTTCTTCATTCCTGGTTTAACGTCAACTATCTTATCGGAGCTTGAGACGACACGAATAAACACTTCACCCGCACCAGCCTCTTTCTTTTTAAGAAAATTATTAACACGAGTTTCAATATAAGTTCCTAATTTTGTACTTGGGAGACGCTTGGCAGTGAATTTGTTGTCCTTCCGTTTTCCATTCTTTTTCTTTAAACAATTATCACAAGTGAAGCTAGAAAGAAAATAAGAATAAAATTAGTTCATGGTGATTTTCTTTTTAGTAACTTCAAAGTTACAGTTAATGCACTATTTGGAG
>JAQFYR010001426.1:0-10141 GCA_034694985.1 Campodea silvestrii
AGACTGCTGACATTCCTGTCACAGGACAATTTAATAGAAATAAGGTTTTGAATTCTTCAAGATTTCAAAACGTCATATATAATGATATTATAGCGATAGAAACGAAATTTTAACACCATTTTAAAGCTACCTTTTCCACCTTTCTAACGATGTATATACATGTCATAATCTTACGACTTTCTTTCCGCAAATAATAAAGGATTGTTTAGATAATAACTTCAAAACTAGATCGCGAACGATGTATTATTTCCTATTTGTCAACGTAAGTTTTTACGTTTTCGACGTATGAAGAAGACGCATACATTTTCGAAATCCTGAGTTCAAGACGTTTTGTGTGATATATAATACGTCCATACAAATCGCAAAATTACCTATGAAATGAAAGAGAAGTTTATACGTCGATTTTTATGCAAAATTACGCGATTGAGTGGTGGGCGGGACCGCACAGCATGATCTAGTCGTGGGCGGTGCCCGCGAGTAGTGGGCGGCGCCGCCACCCAGTGTAGAAAAAACTAAGGCTGTCGATTTTCGGTTTCCAAAAACCCGAACACCGATCCCAAAAAACCGATCGGTTTCGGTTAACCGACGATTTTTTTAGGCTCGTTAAAAGTTTACGTAACTTTCTTTGAGAGTGTCGCAGAAAGATGATTTAAACGTTGTTGTAATCCTGAGAATGTCACGTTTCCGGCAATAGGTAACACGATGGGGTGCATTAGTTTATTTTCGTTGCGAAATCGTAATTTTCTGCGGCGAAACGATAGAATTTTCAGTTGACAGAACTTTGAATCAAAACTACAACTGTGCAATTAGTTGATATATTCTACACGTCACACGTCATAATAATTTGAAGAAACCATGTTTCAACTGAAAATAATATTGTGGTTCTGTTATATTCGATTAAAATCCCATTTTTCTTATGTAAAACCTGAATCTTCCGCTGTAAAACGAGATTTTTCCGTTTCAAAACGGAAGAAACTTCCGGTGATGATAATTTCAAAGTGGCATAACTTTTTAACCGATTGTCGTAAGAAGATGGTTCCAACACATACGTAGTCCTGAGAAAGATATCTTTCAAACGCATGGTAACACGGTTTCGGTTAACCGAAACTGATCGACAGCCTTACTTCAAATGAATTAAACGTAACCGCACTTAAGCCTGCAAATATACACATTTTTTTATACTTACAAATTATTTTTTTTGTATTGGTAATTTGGTATTACTAAATTCGTAATATAATGTATTTATTTCATTAGAAAATAAACTTATTTCCAAGAATGCGTGATGAAATTCTTTAACGGTGCTGCCCTGTTTTTGATTCTGTTACATGTCGTTTTTTTTCCTCCACCGGTTGCGTGTTTTGAAAATATTTCTGCTATGGCAAGAATCCAGACACCCACAAAACTGTTATTTACAGGCAAGTCGTAACATTTATATTGAGTATTTCAGATAGTACAAGGCAAAGCCTCTATAAGGTGAGTACGCTCTGAAGAAGAGCATATTTTTAGGCGTTGCCAATTTTTGTACATTGAGTCATGTAAACAGTAAATACACGATTTTACTATATTCATTATGTTTACTAGTAACACGTAAAAGTGAGAGTGCATTAATCATTACTTAATTCCTGAACAGTTTCTTGGTTTGTAATTCGCTCCGAAGTGTGATGTACTGATTTGGCAACGTTATAAAGCGGGAGATTTTGAAAGTCTGTGACTAACGTGACCGTAGTAGATGACCACGCCCCCCAGGTTCAAGTTAGATTTGGAGGACTTTAGTTTCACAAACTACAAGTATTCACTATTGAGTTAACATTGATATTTACAGCCATTTCAGAATATATCAAAAATTATTGCATCTACAATGTACATTATGTGCAATATAACAGGTCCAAATTAACTGATTATTTTAGAGTAAAATAATAGAGCAGGGCTCGAAAGTATATCTTGTGAAGTAAATGACAGATTTCTATGCTATTCTGTAGTATTTCATTAAAAACGATTAACAAGAAACAAGAAAGTTACTTATTACACTTACACTCTTCATATCTGTACTTACATTCTTCTTTGGAGAAAAGGTTGAAATCAAGACCACTCAAGTAATTTTCAGCACATCGAATACCACAATTTACTGTACATCGAAGAATATCATTTGCAACAGATACAAAACCATTCACAAAATCAGGCTCTACGTTAAACAGCAAATTGAATTCCAAATCAATCTGAGAAACAAAGGAAATTGAAAACAAATATTAGCATTTTTACCAAAAAAATGTACATTCAGAAGTGAAATGCAGAAGCAATATTATTAACTAGGCCATTACAGAAACAATTTACTGGAAGTGCAAATGGTGTGTTATCTGAAAACAAGTTTCTGTTTATTTTAAACATAAATAGACCTAATAAGGAAATCATTATTTAATAATAATAAAAATATTACTAAATCATTTCTGATCTAGAATTAATGAGTTGGCTAAAGTAGAATAGGGACCATTAGCGACATCCGAAAACTGTTCACAATGACGGTTATTCCATAGTAGCGTTTTCTAACGGTATGTGGCCATTATTTAATAACTTTTTGCTATATACAGAAGGAAAAGAAACAATTATTATCAATTGTTTTATTTGACAACACAATTTGAATATTTACCCAAAATAAGCCTAAAATGCAACTTTTTTGAGAATCACCTATAGCTGATATGAGTTTGTGTATAGCTTGGTTCTTATTCTATTAGCAGAGCATATATTAAAATTCAATCTATGAGAAATGAACAAATAGGTAATGAAAAAGGTCAACATGGAAACAAGATTTTCTGCACAGTTCATAAATTCACTTCTTGCCTGCCTTTAGAACATATTTTGAAAATTGTTCAATGGTAATGCATAGAAAAAAAGATTCCTGGTACAGATTTGATAAAAAAAAAAACATGTCAGTAAACTCTTAAATCTAGGCTTAGTCAAAAATCTGTTTTATGATAATGGTCGGATGTCCCATTTTAAAAATATCCGAAAACTGCCAGACTACAAATTTGTATTTTCAAATAATTTCCTTTTGTCATGACCGATTTTAAAAAAATAATATAGGCCCACTACTGATAAATAGAAATAGGACTACAATGGTAATTTAGAAAATATTTTCATGTGGGCCTGCATTGAAGATTTATGCTATCTCCTGCACTTTTCAAATTAAAACGTTTATTTTTTTTTCTCTTAAAACTGCTGCTGTTGTCACAGGTTATAGTGGAATCACAAGACAATTTCATTATTGAATTTAAAATATGTACTTTAATTAAAGAAACATGAAAGTGTACAACATTTTGTGAATCAGTATATTTAAATAATTTGTAAACACACAAAGTTTATTTCTTTTCTAGATTGAGCTCATTTCCATTTTATACTTTCTAAAATAATGTAGGCCTATGCTAATTTGTTTTACAATAAAACAGCTCTTGATATGCAAGCAGGCCTACTTCAGTCTATTTTTCTTAAACAGTGTTTTGTATGTATTTTAAATCATAGATTCTCTAACAACGATTTTGCTGCAGCAGAGCTGTGAGACACTATGATTCCACTAATAAAAAAATTAAGGTACCATGTACTTTAGTAGATACAGAACTCTCATGTACAAACTACCTGACTCTTAGATTGGTAACCATCAATGACATGGAAACATAAGTACATGTACAAAAATTCACATAGGCCTAATGAGCTACACCTACAATATTGCATGAATGCATCAGACGACAAATCAAAAATGTAATACTTTTTATAAAGTACTACGGTACTCTTAAACAACTTTCTATCACAAAAACTATGCTTAGACTTACATAACCACATGCTCCAGCTCCTTTCAAGGATGGAAATGTATCAATAATTGATTGCGCCAATTCAACTTTTCTACTAACAGTCGGATAAGCTCCATGTATCCTTGTTAACTCACATACGTACACACGATTTACTCTGCGTTTATCTAAAATAGACACAATTTGGCCTGAAAAGAGAGAAAAGAAATTTTTCAGGTGTGCAATGGAAAAAATACAGTTGAGAAGTAGCCTATATTTGACAAATTTATCAAGTTTCAACAAAACAAAACATTTTGGAGGTAAAATCGAAAAAACTGGATACAAAACTAAAATTATAGCACTTTTTTTTACTTTAGTTTTTGAAGTATTAAACTCCTCTTTCAAAAATTAAAGAATATACATAAGAAGGTATTGACAGTGTAGGCCTATTCTAGTTTACTTTCATTAAAATGTTGAATTTAAAAGATAGTACGGTTCTCTGTGAGTTTCCGGGAACAGGTGTTGTCCCGTTGCTAGCGGTTTCCTGTACATTACAGTACCAGGGAACCCTTTCGTACGTGTGGGTACCCGAATGGAAGTTTTGAAAATGAGTTTTCATATTTTTAACCTGCTCTTGGTGTATTTATAACATGTAAAAAAGTATTTTTTTATATGCATAACGCTATCACCCATCAAATTAAACTTTTACCAGTGTTTTCAAGCCGTACCCTACCCTAAATATTCCACTTTATGCTAAAGTAGTGCCCCTAGGGGTTAAAGAGTGATAATACCGGCTACTGGATCCTATATTCCTCTGTTAATAAGTGCAAATATTTCAATGTGGATAGAACATAATGGGTGGTTTACCTAGTTTAAAAATAGTAAATAATACCGTATGTTATGGATTTTTTAACTCTTATTTGGAAACTGTGTGGCAGGTTCCCAGGTACCCTCCCAGATAAAATCCTCAGGCACCTCGCACCTGGGTGGTAAAATATCTGCAAAAAGTTCAAGTCAAGCTTCCAGAGTGCAGTCAGAACTCTATGTTCAAACGAATGAGGCGTTCGTTGGAACTCTGTTGCATTCGTTTAGATGAATAGCAAGGTTTCTCATTCATTGGAATGAAAAAAAATGCATTTCTTTGAACACTTAGCATCCAAACAAACGATTGTGAATTTTCAATTGCCGCTGAAAAACACAGTTTTTAATGGGGATCTGGCAACTTTCCCATGACATGATGATTGTAAAAAAAGAAACTTCGAAGAGATAGTGTCCTAGCCTATTTCCTGTTTGAAAAATTACTTTTTACTCCCCTGGGAAGAATTGGAACGAAAAATAAGTGTTTTTCGATGAACTAACTCTTCTTACAATCGTCACCTGATGTCAATGTTGTCAGATCCTGTTAAAACCTCTGTTTTTCTGTGCCAATGTAAAAATTACCAGTAGTGTTTATTTGGACGAGAAGTGTTCAATGAATGAACACATTTCTACATTCAAATGAACACAAAATTTCTTTTCATCCGAACAAACGCAAATGCATTAGAATAAACGCCGTTCAGAAACGAACACCAGAGTCCTGACTGGAGTACATCAAACAACACTAAAAATTGTTCACTAAAATATCAATTTACCTTTATTTAACTTTTCTAATATCTGTGGATATTTCCTTGATAATACTCCTTTCAGGTCATATAGGACATCAGAATCAGTGTTTGGAGAAGATTGAAACAGGGTCCGCTTTAAAGTACTTGCATTATTTTCGTGTTGGTATGTTACTGAACGAACTGGTGTTACAGTGAATTCGACACTGGAATTCTCAGGATCTGAATCATGTGAAGCCTGCGCACATCTCGGGGTTTCATACAATTCACTGATGTCTTTTGTACTTATAAAGGATTTGAATTTCGCTTTAAACTTCAAATGATGTCCCAGCTTACTAAAAAGAAGTCCAATTGTTGAATCATCCAGTAACTTAAAAGCATCTGAATCAATTCCTTCATCTGAAAGGAAGAAACATGTAAACTGAAACAAGGTATTAATAATACCAATTTCATTTTTGTAATACTGCAGTAGACCTACAAGAACTCTACCAATAGGCTATAGTAATGATCGGACAAATATTTGAACAACGAAAGAAAATATTTGAATACAAAAATTGTGATTCGAATATTCATTTTTTAACCCCTTAACTGTTTTCATCGAGCAAGACTCGTTTTCGCTAATTACACCATATTTGGTATTCATCGAGCATAGCTCGGGGTCGCAGAAATCGCGATCTCTAATTTCCGTTGGTTGGTCAACTTCAAACGCCATTACTTCTAAAATGAACTCCAGAATGCGTCGGCTTCCGCATGTGTCCAACAACCATAGCTTGTTGTGCGTTCATCGAATTTCAGTTCCGTGCATTCGTCGGCAGGAGCTCGGGATTTTTTTTTAGTTGTGACGTTACGCAAAAAATAAAACATATTTGAAAAGCGTGTTTCAAGACAATTCCAACGATGTACAGTATAGCATTATATATAGGCCTAGCTTGATGAAAAATAATTAAAATATTTTTTTTCTCAGTAATTTGAAAAATTGAATTTAATTAGGTTACACACCAGCTGCGACGAAATTATTGACATGGTTAAGGGGTTATGGCATCATTTATTTCGCAAATTAGTGTTGTGTGTTCATGAAATCACATTTTCACTATTCTTATTTTTCGGTTTGGAGTAAAACATTCTGTAATTAGAATGTTTATTATTGAACAGCAAAAGTCGGAAAAATAGATCATTCGCGGAAAAATTCAGTTTTTTCACTGTAACTTCCAAAATATTGGACGCATTATTAAGTACTATACATTTTTCGAATGAACGTTTCAAGACGCTTCTTTTGATATATTACAACTGCGGACTTGATATCCGGGTACCCAGTATTTAGTTGTACCCGACTGGGTATCATACGCCCGGGTACGACGGGTAATTTCCGAGTACCCGGTACATCCCTAGTTACAACTGTTTAAACAAGCTAAATCGATGTTTTCACTCGTTATTTGTTGAAAACAAGCACACTTTGAAATTACAAATATATTCGGATTTGAATTATTTACCCCTTCTTGTTCCGCTACAATGAGATTTTTGACAAAACTTTAACTTTCAGGGTAAAACAAACGAATATTCGAATAATACGCAGAGTGAATATTTTAATAGTAAAAATTGTTATTCGTCCGATCACTAGGCTATAGGCTATCTACAGATCTAGGTTGGACTGCTTTCAAGGGGAAGCGAAAAAGAAACTGAAGTTTTTGGGTTTGGGGCAAAAATGTTATTATTATTATTCAAAGTACCGGTAGGTCTATTTTAGAAATTTTCAAACGACTGCCAATTTAACAAAAAATTAAATTGAAAGTGTTTTGATCAGAAACTCAGTATCTCTTTTTTAAAATCCCCTTTCTTTTCAAAGTATTTCAGTCACAAAAATGTTTAAAAATGATTTTGGTTTTTGGGCAGATTAAAAAAAGAACCTGCCCAAAAACGAAAGAAACTTTAAATTTGTTTTAGGAACATTTGAACTTAGAAAAGGAAAATTTTGATTTTTTTTTACAAAATAGTTTGAAAAATATGCAAATAGACTACTAAAACGAATGAAATTCTGCCCAAAAAGGGAAAAACTTAAGAAATTTTTAGTGCGCCCCCTTCAGCCCTTTGAAGCAGTCCAACTGGCTATCTTAGAATCTAGATTTGAAGAAGTGATAGTAATAATAGCCCTAGGCCTAAGCAGAATGCGGTGCGACGTACGTCGCAGAAAGCCCGCCAGGACTGCAGACTAATCTTGGTGTAAAAAAATAAAAAAAAATAAAAAAATAAAAAAAAATCAGGAAATTTGAAACGTAATAAAACCGGCAAATCTGAACGTATTTGAACGATTTACACGGCATTTTTCTCGGCTGTTCCTTGTCTTCGAAATAGTTTTTGTTTCATTACGATCGGATAATCGCTTCCAGAGTTATCGTCCAAAAACCAAATTACTTTGAGCGGGGACAATAGTAATCACGAAATCAACTATTTATGTTTATTCTCATCATTTAAAAATGTTTATTTTCTGCAGTTAAAAATAAGTTTCTAGCGAAAAATTTATGAATCTGCAGAAAAACTTTTATAGACCTGCATCATCAAAGGTTATAGGCCTTACTAAAATAATATATTCTAAGAGAAACAAATTTAATAAAAGTTTAATAAAATGGATATTGATTTTTCTCTCATGCTAATCCTGCCATTATGTCTAGAATATGTCGCGAATATTAGTTTCCCAGTTCTTCAACCAAACTAAGCCCGCAGAAAAATTTGGGCCATAATATTTCCTGTCGCAGAAAGGTTAACAATATTCTGCTACTGGGGGCCTACTACTTTCCTGTTTTCAATAATAGAGTCAGGGGACATTTGCCGAAACGAAGCCCTTCTGGCCTTCTAAACACAACATTAATTTTAAAGTTGATGGACACCTCAGCATTCATTTCGATACACACTGGGCATTCAATCGGACTCTGTTTTTGTTTTGTGCCCATTTATCTTTTCGTTTTGTGCCCATAGTTTACTATATTACTATTGTTTTTACAAAATGGTGTGGAGAGAACTAGGCATACAACAAAGTCTACCTAAACAGCTAGAATCAAAGTACTTTTTCCTGCGGTACTCCAAACATTCCTTTCACTCACAACAAGGATACTCAAATGAAAGGATAGGCTAACTCAGAAGCGTAGTCAGGATTTCCAGAAGAGGGGGCCCGGTTGACCAAAAAAGTGAATGTACTAACTTCTGTACTTTATAACTTAAAAATGTACTCAAACATAGCAAGGGCGAAACTTTTTACATATTTAAAGGAAAATCTTCAATTTTAAATCAATTTTTAAAGATTTTTCACAAAATTTTCGAATTTCTTTCCCCTTTTCTTTCTCATTTTTCCATTTAAAATTTCTCAAGGGGGGGGGGTCAACCCTCCATCCTTCTCGATGCCTCTGGTTTATCTCCTTATCTTTATACATCATTTAGCATGATATATACGCAGAGCTGCCACTTTTCGAGTATAAAATTGAGCATTCCAGAAGGATTTTAAAAACGCAGAAGCGTTCGAACGTCTTCCTTTGCATTCAAGAAAACTTAAATTCCTCTAAATCAATGCTATAAGACACCATTTGAATAAAACTTCCTTGACTGACAGAACTAGGCTTCTCCTTCGCATTTACAGGTAGGCCAACTTAGGGTATTTTCACTATTAACACATGAAGATAAGGTAATTGCTTACCGCAGCTCCTACACCTCAGATATTCATGTGTTATATATCAATCGATTCGTAGTGATGTTACGTTCGCATGTTAAAAACATTTGGCCCAAATGATGTAGCCTAAACTACCAACCGTAAAATTTATTTTTGCAATTTTTAAATGTCCATTTTTCCGATGCGAAGTGGACGAGGAAACCAGGCATTTGAACCTTCCCAATCGGTGCCTTCACATGATCGGCCATTTGAAACCTCCGGCCGAAGGCCTCTAAGCAACTTAGGTAGTCGGCGCCAAAAATGTAATCACTGAGCAAACTTATGCAAAAGCAGGCGCGGATTAACGGGGGAGGCGGGGGGCAACCGCCCCCTCCCCCAAAATGGAAAAAATAAGAAAGAGGAAAAAAGAAAGAAAAAATAAGAAATTTTTTGAAAAATTCCTTAAAAATCGCACTAAAACTGGATATTTCGCATTAAAAATCGTAAAAAATTTCGCCCTCGCTCCGCTCGGGCACATTTTGCACATGGGTCTACATATCAAAAAGTTGGTTTCCGGCTTTCCGCCTCCTCCGAAATGTTGGGCTAGATCCGCGCCTGTGCTAAAGTCTAAATTAGACAAAAGCCTTACAGTGAAACATAATAGGCCTATAGGCCTAGACGAAAGTACTTTTGCCTAAATTTGACTTTAGACTGTTTACTCGGTGATTAGGTGCGAGAGGCCCTGGGTAGGAGGCATCAAACGGCCGATCATGTGAGGGTGCCATAGGCGGGTAAGCACATATGTTCGAATGCCTGGTTTCCTCATGCACTATGTATCGAAAACATGAATTTTTTTGTATCCTACATCATTTGCGCGATTTTGTTTAACATTTATGCAAACGTAACATCGTCACTAATCGATTGATATATAACACATGAATATCCGAGGTGAAGGAGCTGTGGTAAACAATTAGGCCTAGGCCTAGGCTACTGAAGATAAGGTCATGTTTAAAGGGTTAATAGGCTAGGTCTAATATTTTTCAAATATTTTTTCCAGAGCCGTAGCTAAGGGGGGGCGAGCGGGGCCCCTGCCCCGGGCGCCGGACAAAGATCAGTGTTTAGGGGGCGCC